>NCQV01058825.1:0-24892 GCA_002740545.1 Lophocereus schottii | reverse complement strand
GTCGTCGTTTGGTATCACGATTCTATTTAAAGCCTCCTTCGGCGTTTTGCTTGGGGGTTCTTCAATACGATTTTTAGGATACTTTAGTTCAGGTTTTAGGGAATAAAAACCCCATTGAGAGGATTAAATTGGGGCTGTATTGGATTAATTTTGGATTCAAGCACTGGGATTTGAAATTCTTCCTATCAATCTATACGTTTTCTCCTCTCTATCTACCTTTATATTTCAGTTTTGTACTTGTTTATTCTTGTTATGATTATGTTAGTTTAGATTGTGTTTAGTTTTAACGCTTAGTTTTATTGTTAATCTATGTTTTATTAGGCCGTTAGGTTTGATTAGTTCTATTCTTTTTCATCTATCTTCGTGCTTGTTATGTTCTTTGTCAGTTTAGGTTTGAATTTGGATTTTTGTGTTTTGTTCTTGATTAGTTGGTAGATTTTGTTGGATTGGATTTTGGCTAGCCTTTGATGTCTAATTAATCTTGTTTATGGCCCAACCTTATCTTGTTTATGCCTAGAATTTAGAATTTTCCTTCACGCCCGTTAACTGTTAGATGAAATGCTTGAAAGAGCTTTCATTCGTGTTTTGAGGCAATTGATTTATGCTGAGAGGTGAGGTCGATTGTCTAGTATGGGTAGAGAGAATAGTTAGGATTGAGACATAAAAATAGTCTCGTCGCTAGCTAGGTCAAGGGTTGTCAACCTAATAGTTTAGTTGAACTAATCCCATAAAAATAGGTGGTTAGAGCAACTAGATTAACCTATTGACCCTTGAGAGAGAGCTTAGGTGGACTTAACGATGCAACCGATCAACGTTGAATGCTAGCATAACTAGGGAAGGTTTGGGCTTGACATGATTACTTGGTTTGTCTTGGGTCTAATCATAGTCCTTTTGTTTTTGCTTTAGTAGTTTAGTTCTATTTTCTATCTCCTTCGATTTGTTTAACTCGAGATGCTTTAGTTAGTTCTAGTAGTTGGAAACATAACTCCCTAGGGATGACACCCAAGTACTCAATGATACACCTTGCACTTGGGGTTTATAAATATTAAAACTCTGGTTTTTCCCTAAAAAGTTTTTTGAATGGCATGGAGAACACAAACTTGAATCACAAACCCTCCCAAACAAGCCACGAATAACGTACCCAAGGTGAGCTAACCTTCGAAGTAAACCCAACTCAATATAGAAGTGTCGCTTAACTAGATCTTGGCAAGGATATGGAGACTATCGATAGGCACAAGTGTGTAGTGTGTAGGGGGCAACGATAAAGACAAGGGAAAAGGCACAAAGGGCTGGCAAAGAGGGTAGTACATATCAATGGGTGGCTTTTTAGCTCATATGGCTAAATAGAACAAAATTACCTCAATCATATTAACAGATGCACATGTTAAATGCGATTTCAAAGAGAACAAGACCAAGTTCTAGAGATGCAATTCTGGATGAGTCACACATGAAGAAAAGTACGAGACTATATGAAATGAATAGTCATAAGGCTCAAAGTCTCACAGGTAAGTCTACCACAATCCAACAACTTACTTCAACGTATGTCCCACTTATCGAGGTCAATCAAGCCAAGTCACATGAATCTCAAGGGTAATATGACATACAACATAGGGTAGGAGAAATATAGATGGCGATATTAGAGCGTAATTCACAAAAGTTCACACCATAACAGGCCACACTTCAACACACAACTCAACTAGATCAATCAATCATCACCCCTTGTGTTCTCTTCATAAGAGGGGTTTTCGTACACATTTATTAAAAAACAATAAATCTAACTAAGAAAGCGGTAAAGGATATAAGGGGAAACGAAGAGAAGGGCAAGAAGTAGTACCTGAAAATCTTAAGAACGCTCAACTCGATCACTTCTTCTTTTAAGATGCAAAATCTAAACTATATGCTCTAAACTACATGCTCTAATAAATGAAAAATATAAGAACAATCTTAGTGAAGCTATACGAGGTCCTATCTATATGATGCGAATGCAAGTGATGTCATTCATCCCGCGCACCAAGCCCACAATTTTAGCCAAAGAGATGTAAGCGCACCCTCCTATGCTTGAGACTTTCATTGTCCTCAATAAAAAGGACATAGAGAAAGCCAAGGGAAAGGTGGAACCAATAGTGGCTAGGGAGAAAAAAAAAAGAGTGGGTGGGCGGGAAAGAAAAACATCCTTTTTTTGTTTTTTTTCTTTTGTTCAAAAGCAGGTAAATGCTTGGGGTGCCTCCTAAGAAGCATTTGTTTAAGGTCCTTAGCTTAACTCTTATCTCCAAATAGTAGACGTTAACGATGCGGGAGGTGGCCTGGGGTGGTTGTAGAAATATGAGCTAGGATCCGCTACCTCTCCAGGTTAAGTAGAAGCGGTCGCGAAACGAAGCGGGATGGCCGCAGAAACAGCAGAAGAACTTTAAACAGCATGTGGAGTCCCCAATTTTCATCAAATATATCAACCCCAGGAAAAACATCGAAGGGGGAAATAGGGATAGGCTCCTCAGAAGGTGAGGGAAGGACAGGTGCTAAAGGCGGTGCGGGAAGAGGGAAACTAAAGTCCACCCTCTCCCCGCACAGTTGGAAGGATAGAGTGCCTACCTGAACATCGATCACTGCCCCGCTAGTCGCAAGAAATGGGTGACCTAAGATGAGTGGGGCGGGAAAGTCCTCATTCATGTCAAGAACGATGAAATCACAGGGGATGAGGAACTTGCCCACCTAGATTAGGAAATCATCCAGAATGGCGACAGTCTGCTTGCTGAATAGTCATGCTAGTGGGCGTGAGGTCCCGTAATTGCAACTTCTTGCAGAGAAAGAGCGGTATGAGGCTCACGCTGGTGCCTAGATCGCAGAGGGCTCTCTCAATCTGCGTATCCCCTATGCAACATGGGATAGAGAGACTGCCAGGATCCTACAATTTTGATGGTGATCGTCTCTGTAAGAGTGAGCTAGAGGATCCGTTAATGGGGGCTACTGAAACTTCCCCAGGTTCTCCCTTCTTGGACAGTAGCTTTCTCAAAAATTTCAAAGGAGCAGGTGCTTCCTTGAGAGCTTCTAGGAAGGGGCTACTGACATAAATTCGGTGTAGGGCCTACAGGAATCGTGTGAATCTAGGTTCAAGCTAAGATAGCTTGGACCATGCCAGTCGCTGAGGGAAATGCACTGGGGGATGGTAAGTGCGGGCGGGAGGTAGAGGCCTAGATTCCCCAGCAGAACTCAGATTCTCTTTTCTCTTCTTCCCCGCTGTTCCTGCAGAATCAGGCACTGGAACTACTTCTTGGATAACCATCGCCGGGCTCTCCTCTAACCCCTCTCCCATTGTGGAGATGGCATTGACGTGACCTCGAGGGTTAGTCTCAGGCTGGCTTGGGAGATGCCCCTGAGGTCGAGACAGGTAGCTTACCTCTTGAGCGATCTGAGTAATCTGGGCATCCCTTACCTTCTGATGGGCAGCCATGGCATCAAGTCTAGAGGTCAGTAAATTTACCGATTTACCAAGACTTTCATTGGTTTTAGTCTGAGTCGCTATGAAGCACTCTATGAGACTCTCTAGATGTGATGTGGGTTGAGGAGGTGGCGGTGGAGGAGGGTACGGAGCTCTGTTATGGAAACCAGGTGACTGGATAGAACTCTGGGGGTGAGGGTTGGGATTCTTGTAAGGAGGATTTAGGTGACTCTTCCAACCCTGGGTGTAGGTGGTGGGGTGGGGGTTATTTTATGGTGGTGGGTTGTAATTGTGGAAAGCATTGACGTGTTCAATGCTAGGGGGAGCATTGTAACACTGAACGGAGGTATGTCCCTATACACCACAGGTCTGCCGGTATGCATATGCCTCCATTGATGGCCCTGCAGAAATGACTGATGGGGTAGCCACTTTGTCCAGTCACTGTGCCAGGGCGTCCACCCTGCTTACTAGGAGCATCACAGCGTCCACCTCATATGTATCATCGCTCCTTCTGGGGGTGGCTCTTTCACTCGACCAGTGATAATTGTTGGAAGTCATATCTTCTAACAATGCCTTCGCCGCTTCAATATACTTGCACATGAGAGCGCCCCCTGCTGCGGCATCGACAGAAATCTTCACTGACCGCTCCAACCCATTGTAGAAGGTTTGGATTAGGAGCCAGTCAGGAACTCCGTGGTGAGGGCATTGCCGCTGGAGGTCTTTAAACCTTTCCCAGGCCTCGTACAGGGACTCTCCATCCTGCTGGGTGAAGGAGGTGATGTCCGTCCTCAGCGTGGCAGTCTTGCCAGGTGGAAAGTATTTGCTGAGGAAAGCCTTTAAGAGAGCCTCCCAAGTCCTAAACGAGTTGGGCTCCTCGTTCTGCAGCCAGGCTCTATCCCTCAGTGAGAATGGGAAGAGCCTCAGTCGAATCGTGTCGGTGGTCACCCCGTTGAGTTTGATGGTGTCACACTTCACAAGGAATTTACGAAGGTGTACGTTGGGGTTATCCGAGGAGTGGCCGTCGAACTGGTCCCGCTCCACGAAGGTGATGAGCGCAGGACTTATTTCAAAGTTGTTGGCTTCGACTGTCGAGTTCACAATAGACGATGTGATACTCGATGCTTGTGGCAGGGCGTAGTCGCGCACACCATCTGGACTTGCCCTGCCATCGCTGCTCTTGCTTTCTTCCTCCTTCTCACTTCTCCGCGACGCCTGCGTGCTGCTGCTTTTATCTTAGGATCTAATGGGATAAGGTCTTGGTCCTTTTGACTCCTCCTGTGCATACAAAAGCAAACACTACCACGACGTAAACAATTTCTAGTAAGAAGAGGAAGAGTTATAAACTAAAACAAAAGCAAAAAAGAAATGCCTAGTCTAGAGTATTCGAATCGGTTGTAATATTGGAAGGCCCAAGTTCCCCAGCAATTGCGCCTAGAACTTGTTAGGGAAAAAACAGAGTTTTAATATTTATAAACCCTAAGTGCAAGGTGTATCATTGAGTATTTGGGGTGTCATCCGCAAGGAGTTATGTTTCCAACTACCAGAACTAACTAAAGCGTCTCAAGTTAGACAAAATCGAAGGGGATAGAAATAGAACTAAACTACTAAAGCGAAAACAGAAGGACTATAATTAGACCTAAGACAAACCAAGTAATCAAGTCAAGGCCAAACCTTCCCTAGCTATGCTAGCATTTAGAGTTGATCGGTTCCATCGTTAAGGCCACTTAAGCCCTCTCTCAGGGGTCAATAGGCTAATCTAGTTGTTCTAACCACCTATTTTCATGGGATTAGTTCAATTAAACTATTAGGCTGACAACCCTTGACCTAGCTAACGACGAGACTATTTTCATGTTCTAATCCCAACTATTCTTGCTACCCACACTAGACAACCAACCTCACCTCTCAGTATAAATCAATTGTCCCAAAACACAGACGAAAGTTCTTTCAAGAATTTCATCAAACACTTGACGGGCTAAATTCTAGGCATAAAAGAGGTAGGGTTGGGGATAAACAAGATTAATTAGCCATCAAGGGATAGCCACAATCCAATCTAACAAAATCTACCAACTAATCAACAACAAAACACAAAAACCCAAATTCAAACCTAAAATGACAAAGAATGTAACAAGCAAGAAGATGGAGGGAAAAGAATAAAATTAATAAAATCTAACGGCCTAATAAAACATGGATTAACAGTAAAAACTAAGCATTAAAACTAAACACAATCTAAACTAACATAATCATAACAAGAACAAACAAGTACGAAACTGAAATATAAAGGTAGATAGAGAGGAGAAAACTTATAGATTGATAGGAAGAATTTCAAATCCCAGTGCTTGAATCCAAAATTAATCAAATACAACCTCAATCTAATCCTCTCAATGGGGTTTTTATTCCCTAAAACCTAAACTAAATTACCCTAAAAATCGTATCGAAGAACCCCCGAGTGACCCCCGAGCAAAACGCCGAAGGAGGCTTTGAACAGAATCGTGAGATCGAATGACGACCCGGGGGGCATGACCGTGCCACATAGCAGAGCCCCACCATGCTAAGGTGGCATGGCCCCACCGTGCCATTTTTCTGGCGCGGTGGTTTGGCCCCCCCGAACACCCTTCTTGCCTACTTTCGCTGTTTTTGCCTATCTTCGCTGCCTTTCGCGACATTTGCTAGATTTAAATTTATTACCTACAAAAGCAAATAAAACAAGTAAAAACTCTAAAAATTATATTATTAGACGAGCTAAAATTATGTAAAAGGGGCACAAAAAATAGGACAAATTATTACCTAACATATACCCTCACACCTATCTTTTGCTTGTCTTCAAGCAAAATAAAATAAGAACGAACCTAAGAACCTAACTCACTGTCGTAGAAATCACGGTTGCATTTAACGTATACGACAAGCCTTTCAAATCTCTTGGTTCCCCCAAGTGGATGAATGAGGTCTTGTGATAGTTTGCAGAAGACATACCCGCAAAATCTCAAAAAGGAAAATAAAGAAAAGAGAAACAAAAATCGAAATAAATAAATAGATAAATAAATAAAATAAAAAGGACAAAGCACAAAATATACATGGGAGCAAACTGTATATAATCGGATCAACCAAAACCCTCTAGTAACTCAAGTATCAGTCTGTACATAAGCATTATATGCATTTCAGGACACATCATCCCAAAGAATGGCATCCAGACATCAGCTTTTCACCCCACGACGCATGAGAACATTGAATCCATCCTGGTGCCTGGTGTATAAGTGTATCATAACCCTAAGACTTTAGCTTACCAAAATCAAACTCAATCCTATTTAACTGATACAAGCTACCTTATTGATTTGCTAGCGTGGAAAACAAGTTTTCCCAGTAGCAGTATTGCCTAGCACCCAGTAGCGCATACCTCAAAGGGGTACTTGTCATTCCAAACTCTTTTCTTCCCTCTTTTTTTTCTTTTTCTTCTTCTTTATCATTCCAAACTCTTGTCACACCACAAAGGGTTACACCCACTAGTGCATGAGTTTGTTTGTTTTTGTTTTTGGAAAAAGGGTGCAAGCACATGCAAAGGTGACTGTGCTGTGGACGAGTGGTAGAGCCGATCATAGAGGACTAAGAATGTAAGATAATGATAATAAATAAATCAGGACTAGATTGCAAAATTACAATGGACTGTTAGGGTTAGAACTGAGGCCTAAAATGACAGACTTGGGATGAATATCTATCATGCATAATATATTTATACACGAGCTAATAGCCAAGGTATCAAAGATCAAGGCTGATCAAAATAGTACAAAACTCCCCTAAATCCCCAAAAAAAAGGGAAAAATTATACAACAAAGGAGAAAAATTGAAAAAGTTGTGAATAAGGTGTTTGGCATGGGAGTGTGACAATAAGATTGGTAAATTCATCCCTTAAGGTTTTTGTGGGGTTTATTGCTCAAATTTTCAATTATGGTGTGAAGTTGTTGTTCCGACATTAGTTGTGGAAGTGTTTTTTTGCTCCCTAGTTTTTAATTATTAACTCCACTCTTCCCAAATTTATTCCACTTATCACCCTTTACCTTTGACCCCGTTACATCCCTTTACAAGTCCTCATGATTTACACATTGCACTCTGCATTAGGTGGTGGAAAATTGAGAACTCTACCAAGCTTATGGTAGTTGTTTGATTGGGTAGAGTATTGAGTGCACCTTTATTACATATTCTAAACACATTGAGGGGAGTGTTCTACTTTATCCTAAAGTGAGGTTTCACCAGTCTTGCTTGCGCACTACTCATCAAGGAAGGTCCTGTCTTGTTATGTGCTTCAATACTAGGGCATTTGATGCATTGTATTTGGAAATGGGGATTCATGGAAGGAAGTGTTCGTGCTATATTTAAATTGTTTCACACTTTGACTTGGCCACCTCTAATGTATAGTTTAATTTGGATTATTGATTATTCGTTCCTTGCCTGAAGAGGGTGTGTTGAGAGGTTTACCCTCCTCCCTAATCTTTCATAACGTAGTCTTGCTTGGGGACAAGTAAGAGATAAGCATGGGGGCGTGAAGAACCTCTATTTTATCCTTTTTTAGCTTCTATTTGACTCATTTTCTCCCGCGCTTTCACGTTCGATCGTGTTAAGGAAGGGTCAAATCGACCTCCTTTAGCATACTTTTTACTCATATA
Source organism: Lophocereus schottii (assembly GCA_002740545.1). Taxonomy (NCBI): domain Eukaryota; kingdom Viridiplantae; phylum Streptophyta; class Magnoliopsida; order Caryophyllales; family Cactaceae; genus Lophocereus; species Lophocereus schottii. The sequence goes on along the minus strand of NCQV01058825.1, from coordinate 16,801 downwards.
GCATCTTTCTATATTTTCAGGGACTATGTCGAAGAAATGGAAAGATGAACAACATCTAGCAGAAAGAAGTGCCAAGGAGGCGAGTTAAGTCGTGAAAAAGCGTTGCACGGAAGTCCCACGGGATTGAACACACGTAGCATAGCCGAGTCACGAAAACCGGCATATGTGGCCAGGGCAGCCAAGTGGCACGATCGTGCCACATGGCATGGTCTGGCCGTGCCAAGTGGCACGCCAGTGCCGCTTTGCCTGTTTTGGGTGGTTTTTTCTAGACTTTTGGCACGGTGCCATCATGCCTCGGGGCACGACCGTGCTACCCTCGTTCCGCGTCGCGACTTAAATTTTTCTTCGAGGTTATTTTGGGTCGGATTCAGTTTTTATTCAGTTTTCTCTACCCAGACATTTGGTGGGGCGATTTTTAGGTTTCACGAGAGAGTTTTATTTTCACTTTTGAATTGGATTGAAGTTTATGGTACCTTGAGTTCATTTAATTAATTTCAGGTTCTTAATTCTCCCTCCTTTCTTGTTCTTGATTATTGTGAGATTTGTCATGTTTATTGAATTGAATATTATGGTTGTTGTTGAAAAGATGATTGTAGGCTAAATCTCCCAACTTAAGTTGGGATTAATGCCGTGTATGTATTGTTGAATCATGGATTAGCCTTAGTCCTTACTTTCCCCTTGTTTGTTTGCGATTTCTACTATGCACGCCACATATTCGATGAAATACTTGAAAGAGTATTCATCCATTTTTGTTAGAACTAATTGGATTACTCAATCTAGGTAATCACAATTGTTGATTGAAATTAAACTAAAAGAAATTCCAACGACTAACTAATGAAATAAGCAACATAATGGAAAACACTTAGGTTAGAATTAATAGCACGACTATGCTAGTGAATCCATTATTAACCTCATCAAACAAACCCAAGCATGCATTACGAGTGGATAGATTGTCAGTTAAGCCCATCTCCTCCCTCTCTCAAGGGTCGGAGACTATTCCTACAACTATAGTCACCTATTCTCCTGGGACTAAAGGTCGAAGGATTACAAGATTTACAATCTCAAATCCCAATTAGAATCTTAATTATTTTCATATTAAAACTCTAATTGTCTACTAAGTCGCACCAAGTAAAGGTTTCATCTCTCAACGTTCCCCTAAACTCTAACAAAAATGGATGAACACTCTTTAAAGCATTTCATCAAACATGTGGTGTGCATGGTAGAAATCGCAAACAAACAAGGGGAAAGTAAGGACTAAGGCTAATCCATGATTCAACAATACATAGACGGTATTAATCTCAACCCAAGTTGGGAGATTTAGCCTACAATCATCTTTTCAACAACAACCACAACATTCAATTCAATAACCATGACAAACCTCAAAATAATCAAAAACAAGAGAAGAGGGAGAATTAAGAACCTGAAATTAATGGAATGAACTCAAGGTACCATAAACTTCAATCCAATAGCGAAATCAAAAGTGAAAATAAATCTCTCTAGTGAAACCTAAAAATCGCCTGACCAAACGTCTGGGAAGAGAAAACTGAATAAAAACTGAATCCGACCCAAAATAACCCCGAAGGAAAATTTAAGTTGCGACGCCCCGAGGTACAGCGGCACCGTGTCAAAAGTCTGGCAAAAACCACCCAAAACGGGCAAAGCGGCACTGACGTGCCATGTGGCACGGCCAGGCCGTGCCACTTGGCTGCCTCGGCCACTTATGCCTGTTTCCATGGCTCGGCTATGCTACGCACGTTTGATCCTGTGGGACTTCTACATAATGCTTTTTCACAGCTTAACTCGCCTCCTCGGCACTCCTTTCTGCTAGATGTTTCTCATCTTTCCATTTCTTCGACGAAGTCCTTGAAAATATAGAAAGACGCTATATGAGTAAAAAGTATGTTAAAGGAGGCCGATTGAACCCTTCCTTAACACGATCGAATGTGAAAGTGCGAGAGAAAATGAGTCAAATAGGGGCTAAAAATGGGACAAAATAGAGGTTCATTAGGACCCGGGGGCAGGGTACCGGTAGTGAGGTACGCGCGGATAGGATCCATCCACGTTGAGCTTCTGTCTAACTATAACACTTCATACGGGTCGATGCTCCTCTCCGTCAGAGTTTCCCACTGGATGTTTTTGGGTTTCCCATCATTGGATGAGCTCACCAGTTTAGATAGGGCATGGACTTATCAATTCTTTGAGCGAGGGACGTGCATGATTGTAAAATGCTTTAGCAACTTGGTGGCCTCCTTTACCTGTCGAACATAGGCGGTCATAGTGTCATCCTTGGCTTCGTATGCACCGTTGAGCTGGCTGATGACTAACTGGGAATCGGAGAAAGCTTGGATAGAATCGGCCCCTCTAGTGTAACAGAGCTCTATTCCCGCAATGAGGGCTTCATACTCGGCCTCATTGTTAGATGTCTTAAACATGAACTTTAGAGCATGCTCGTACCGTGCCCCGATGGGACTTTTAATGATGAGGTTGGCTTCACTGCCATCCTTAGTAGACGAGTCGTCCACGTATAAGTTCCAGGGCCACAGGTGCAAGTCCCCTTCCTCAGCGGGCGTTGTGCTCTCAGCCAGGAAGTCAGCCAACGCCTGGGCCTTGATAGACCCTCATGGTTCAAAGGCCAGGTCATAGCGGGAGAGTTCGACGGCCCACTTTAAGAGCCGCTCCGAGGCATCTAACTTTTAGAGGACGTTCCTCAAGGGTTGGTCTGTTAAAACTAAGATCTTGTGAGCCTCGAAGTAGGGTCTCAGCTTTCGATTAGCCATCACTAAGGCATATGCAAACTTCTCAATGAGAGGGTAATTCACTTCCACCCCTGCCAAGGCATGGCTTATGTAGTGCATACTGCTCCTTTGCTCTTTCTACCACGAGGATAGCACAAACCGCGTGCTCTGAGACAACAGATATAGTACCAAGACTTCCCCTTCCATGGGACTGGCGATCTTGGGTAGCTGAGTTAAGTAGGTCTTTAAAGCCTGGAAGGCCTCGTCCGCCTGCTGGTCCTAGCTGAGGTTAACGCGCTGTCGTAGGATGCGGAAGAATGATTAACATTTATCTGCGGATCGGGACATAAACCGTCCTAGGGCGGTTATGCAGCCGGTCAGGCGTTGCACGTCTCTTATGTTCCGGGGGATTTCATATCGAGGACAGCCTGGACTTTGTCTGGGTTAGCTCAATCCCTCGACCGCTAATCATAAAGCCAAGAAACTTGCCCGATCATACCCCAAAGACACACTTCTTAGGGTCCAGCTTCATGCTGAATGCCCATAGCATGTCGAACGTCTTCCTCAGATCTCCGCCATGATCCCCCTCAGTCTTGCTTTTTACGATCATGTCGTCAACATAGACTTCTACGGTCTGGCCGATGAGAGGATCGAACAGTTTGTTCACCAGGCGCTGGTAGGTCGCCCGTCGCGGTCCGTGATGAACGCCGTCTTTTCTTGATCCTCTGGGCAGAGGGGTATCTGGTGATACCCGGAGAAGGCGTCCATGAAGCTCAGTAAGGCGTATTCGACCGTGGCGTCCATCAACTTGTCAATTTTCGGCAGTAAGTAACTATCCTTTGGGTAGGCCTTGTTTAGGTTCGTGAAATCCACGCACATTCTTCAAGTCCCGTTAGGCTTTTTCACTAACACTACATTCGAGATCTATTCGGGGTATTGGCATTCTCGGATAAAACTAGCCTCTAACAACTTTTGAACTTCAACATTGGCCGCGATTGCTCTCTCCGGGTCCATATGGTGCTTCTTTTGGATAATCGGCTTGTGACGAGAGTCCACGTTCAGCTGGTGTTCCATCACATTTAAGGCGATACCGGGCATTCCGTCGGGTCCAAACGCGAAAACATCCTTGTACCCCCGTAAGAGGGAAGCAGTGATTGGCAATCAAAGGCCGTGATGTCTCGACCTAGCTGCACAATGTGCTCAGGCCGCTCCTCTTTGAGCGAAACATGCTCCATCTCGTCCGTGGCTTCTGGTAGAGGCCGCGGGGGTTCTGGCGAGGTGAGGGTCTGGATAACTAAAGCTTCTGGGGCCTAGGCGCCCAGTCCTGTCCTTGCCCGCTTCTCTGTTTGGCGTGGTTCATCAGGTCCGCGTTCCTTAGTCCGCTCTACGAGGGGTCTGATGCTCACCAGGTAGCATTCCTGGGCTGTCCGCTGGTCCCCACACATGTCACCGACACTACCGTCATCCGCTTCAAATTGAAGCTGGAGGAGATACGGGGTGATGACGGCCTTAACTTTGTAGAAGGTTGGCCGTCCTAAAATTAAATTGTAGGCCGTGGGCACATCAACAACCAGAAAGTCAGCCTCAAGGTTCTTGGACTTGATCTTATCACCAAAATGCACTGGAAGGTGGATCATTCCCATGAGATTCACTTCTTGCCCCCGAAGCCCAAGATGGGGTACACCAAGGGAACGATGTCTCATCCGACATATGCGAGTTTTTTCAAATAGTCCCAAGCTATGATGTCCATAGAGCTACCCGTGTCGACTACGATTCACCACACAATTGCACTAGCTATCTTCATCTCGACGACCAAGGGGTCATCATGGGGAGAAGCGAATCGCGGAGCTTCCTTTCCACCAAATACCATTATGGGCACCGTCAAAAGAGGCCTTGTTCCGCAGTAAGGACTTGCTGTGCATTTCCGAGTTGAGCTTTCCAAGCCGACCAAGTTATTCCTTCCGTACAACCCCCAACTAACGTGGACACGACTTCCGCCGAGCACTCCTCATCCCGCAGCTAGGGTTGAGCGGGCTCTTGTTCTCGTCGAAGGAACCGCGGTCCTTTCTGTAGAAATCGATCGATCTGACCCTTGTTTGCTAGTTCGTGAAGAGCTTTCTTCAATTCTCGGCATTCAGTCGTGGTATACCCGCTCTGTTCGTGGAACTCGCAATACTTCTTAGGGGGTACGGTCATAAGAGGTGGTCTTCCTAGCATAGGATGTCCTCTAACCTCCATGAGGATGCTCCTGGCGTCGGTGGTAAATCGGAGGTCAACCACTTCGAACTGCGACCTTTTTTCCTTGGGGCCGGGATTCCTGTCGCCGCAGTTGAAGTTCTTATCCCCCAGGGCCTTAGCCTTTTTCAGGGTGTCAGAGTTGTCGGCGCAGATCTCAGTAGCCCAAATAAAGTCCGCGACCTTCCTCAGGGCCTGTGCCAGCATCGTCTCTTTCTGTTCCGCCAGCGAGAACTTGAAGCGGCCGCTCCTAAGACCGTTCAAGAAGGAGGCATAGGCCACCCCGTCCTCTAAATCTGGGATCAGCACTGCCTCCTGATGAAAGCGCTTGACGAACTAGGTGAGGGACTCTTGTGGCCCCTACTTGATCCTTGAAGGGTGGATGGTAGTTCTCATTTCCTTCCAGCTAGCAATGAATTGGCTAACAAATTTGTTTGCTAGGTCTTGGAAACATGTAACACTGCCCCGTGGCAGCCATTAAAGCATGATTGCACCACTCCCTTTAAGATAGCAGGGAAATAGCGGCAATAAGCAGCATCGTCTACGTCCTGCACATACATCTGTGCCTTGTAGACCCCCAGATGCTCTTCAGGATCTACCGTCGCATTATAAAAGTCTAACATTAGCATCTTGACTTTCCCGTGGCGCGAAACATAGATTATCTTAGCGCTGAACGAGGTCGAGAAGGGAAGAGCAGTCGGCCGAGCAGCTGTTCCCGACACCTTGATAGGGATTTTAGGATAACGTTCGACCTCAACGATAGAGGGACTCCCCCTGTCCCGAACATGCCTTGGAATTCTAAGGGGAGATCGATCCCCATGGCGCGTCTCCTGACTGCATGCCTCCCTTGGAGGTGGGCTCCGAGTACGCTCCCGATGAGTGCGGCGTTCCGGGCTGTGCCGGTGCCTACCAAAGGCCTCTCCCCGAGGCCGAGAGGTCTGTTCTTGCTCCTCAACCCAAGCAGTTCGCATGGAATGCATCGCATAGGGCGTAGAAGCAGTCGCTGACTTGGCAGTTGCCCCATGTGTGGGGGCGGCCGGTGGGTTCCGTGGCCGAACGTTGTCCTAGCTGCTTCCTGTGGGGCCGACTGCTTCGGCCTGACCGAGACACTTCCCACCTGCGTTCCGTGTAATAGGAAGACGGTATCCGCTCCGGTCGGTGAGAGGCTCGCCTTCGTGAACTGGTAGGTAGTCGAAGTGAGGGAGCGGCCTGGCCGAGTTAGCCGCTTCCATAGCTCTTCTGACGTGCTCAGAGACCTGGCGTGTGATGGCGTCTATCATGGAGGACATGAGGTTTTTCAGGGTGCCCACTGTGACGTACGCCTCTCGTTTAGGAGGGGGCAAGCTAGTCGCTCAAGGGCTCGCCCTTCGAAGCGTCTTGCACCTGAGGAAGCATAGAGGTGTTAGCTGCGGGCGCTTCATCCCTGCGAGTACGTGCCCGTGTTGCTTCGCTCACTACTATCACTATCGTTCCTTCCCCACAGATGGTGCCAATCTAATTCCGGATGAAATCTTTTGAGGTACTGTTACTGATGACGTGGGACAAAGGAGCAGGTTTATCTGACAGCTGGCGTGCAACACCTGACGTCTTCCTCCTGGAACGACCTCCTCCTACAAAAAGGGCAACCCCGGGTTGTAGATAGGGGAACGCCTCTCCGACGGTCAAGTTAGTTCAGGGTCCGAGTCAAGGGTCAAAAAAGAGAGAAAGGATAAGGAGAGTTCAGTGGATGAACCAGTCAACCCCTTCTCGAGGAAGATAGGTAACTATTTATAGTCTTCTCGAAAAAATGATGGAATAGTAATCTTACCTGCAGTTTCCGCATGGCCCGCCGGTCTCGGAGTGGAAGGGCCCAAAAGAGGAGCCTCTAGGGTTGCGTCCCGGGGCCCATGAGTCTAGGTATGGGCCTGAGGGAACCCCTAAGGTGATTTTTTTGGGCCCATTCTTCCACATATGGGCTTGGTCCGTAAGTCGGACTTGTATGGGCCCTTTAGGAAAAATTAGATTTTTCTCCAATCAAATAACAACAGTTCTATAAAAATATATTTGAATTTATATTCATCGAAATGCATGGAATCAATTTTATTAAAACAATGAATTTATATTTTTACCTATTATCTAATAAATATCAATATAGTGTTAAATAAATTGATTTTATGTAATAAATTTACTTTTTCCAACATGCACGAAATGAATAATAGGACAAAGTTTTGTTTTACCTTTTCAAATAAATTTTAGATTTATTTTTACCTTGTACAAATATAAAAAAAAGTTGCCTTTTAATTACACTTTGTAGCAAAAAATAAAAGTAATATAATTCAATACCCTGAACCCCCAATAAAAATAATATACTTACACTTTCTAAGAAAAAATAAAAAAAAATGTATTTTTTGGGATCTAAGTTATTATTACAAGAATAAAATATTATGGCACAAAACCATCAACGATCACTCCAAAATGCTTCAAAATGTTCTAAAACATTCCAATTTAACTTTCTCAAATCTGTTTTTTGCCAATCAAAACTGGAAAATTTTACAATTTGGTACCCCTAGTTTTAGCCTATTCACACGTAGGACCTGGTTTTGAAAATCTTTACATTTTTATACCTTCAGTTTTAGAACAAGTGACTCTTTGGTCCTTTTTATTTATAATTTAATCCTTGAACTTTCAGAAATTGCAAAAAAGCCTCTGAAAAGGGTTTTAGAATTTTTCTCAAAATATGCTTGATTTAACTCCTTATAATGACTTTACTGATGCCAGTGATCACAATCTACTACTTATATCTTATCTATTATATTTTCTGTGGCTATAGCCTCACTATGCTTAGCAAAAATAATTAAAACTTGGTTAGAGAGTTTCGACCGTTACCTAAACCTAATCGGCATTGGATCCTGGCATTCCTCTACCTTCCAGTTTACAGAGATTGCTAATCTCAACCCCATCTTCCTTAGATCAGGCACAGTATAAATTTGTTTCGTTTCCTACCTCAGACCGTAGTCACTAATCAAGTCTCTAATTTTTTTAAAGGATAGTGAATCTTTAATCAAGAAATTATAATATTTAAGATATAAGGTTCGATTGGCTTACTGGGAAACTTCTTTTTGAACGCTTGAAAATGGTTACATTACAGTGGAATGCTGAAGAGGGACTTAAGTTAAGATCATAAGAGATGTTTGCTCATAGAAAAATGGAGAATCCCAACCTCTCTTTTACCCAAGAATGTTCAAATGACCGTGTCCCCTCTCATCATTCGACTACTCTATTTATAGAGGGGATGGGAGTACCTAGGATGCCCTAAAGGTTATAGCACATAAAGATTTTTCACATGATTACAGTTGTCTACTGACGGCTATAGTACCTACTTTATTTTACAGGTCAGACACTTGTCAAAATAGTACAATAATGGGGCAGCCTTTTTAGAATTTTTAATGATGATAAGACTAGTTATCATTATTGAGATTCTACATTCCTTCATCTCCAATTATATCTTTCAGACCATCATTATCTGGATAATCATCAAAATCTTCATCAATTTGCTTAAAATGCTCTGGATCCCATTCTTCAAATAATTCAAGGAGATATTTCTTTCCTTTTTCTGATAAGAATTTTCCAGCTTCCACATCAAAGAGATAATCAAAGATATCTTCTGATACTGCTCCTTCCACCTTCATATAGTATTTAAATTCATTATCATAGGCGAAAGTAGTGTTTCCACAATGAATTAATATTTTTCCACGTTCGATTAATGCCCAACACTTATGATAAATGTTAAAAAATCCAATAGCCCTTACTAATACAGGATCAATAACTACATGTACTGGATCTCTATGAATCCAATTTTGTCGTTGATCACTGGGATCGTCGCAATCAACCATTTGGACAAGATAATAGGCTGGTTTGGGTTTTCCATTTTCATATTCAATCATGGCGCTATAAACCTCCAAAGTTGAGTATATGCGAACTGAAATTTTTATTGGTCCCTCAGGAGATTTGAGAATCCAATGGAACCTTTTGAATATATATTGCTGGAACTTAGTTAAGGTTGAGAAGAATGGGAAATTGGGGTCTTGGACTTTTGAGAAGTAAAGAACCATTCCATATTTTCAGGCTTTGAAGACAGGATCACAGGGAGATAATGAATTGGCTAGGAAACAAATGCCACCGACTTCAGATCTGTCAGAAAAATTGATCGTTGTACTCCAGAACTCCCAAATATCATAGGAATAATGATGATAAAAGTCGATGCAGGCTGCATACCATTCATTAAACTATTTTTCTTGGATATGAGAACTTATTTTTTCTTGGATATCATAAGGACACCGAAGATAGCTAATTTGTAATTCTAGAAGAGAAAATCTTTGGACTACTAGGTAGGTAGTAGAAAGTAGACCAAAGTGTGATCTACTTTTTGTATGAAATTTTAGGTTTTTAATAAGGACTTTACTAGAAGGCGAAGTCCATTCTAGTATGACTTGCATTTCATTAAGGATTTCCTCCTTTTCTGGCAGCAGGTTGGCTTTGATGATCACCATTAGCAAGTTCTCGAGTTAGACTATTTGTTGGAGAGTTCTTCGATCCCTGTATATATTCAATAGAGAAAGAAAACTGAGTAAGCCATAATTATCAACACAGGAGTCGCCCTTGCGCTTGCATATTTGATAAATTCTTTTTCACAAAACCAAATATTCCTTTGCAATCCGTTCGAATGAGAAAAGGTTAAGGGCTAAAAAGATTAAGAATTTTTCAATTCTCCTTATGACTACAAGAATTTCTTTTTCCATTGTAGGGTAGTTGCATTCTGCCTTATTAAAACTTCCACTGTAATATTTACAGAGTTTTTCTCCTTCTTTAATTTTGAGTACCGCACTCTAGTGTTTATTGCTGATATTTGTTTCAAGAACTAAATCATCTTCTTCGTTAGGCAAATTAAGGACAGGAAGATTTTTACACATTTTTTTTAAGGTTCTGGACAATCTTTGAATCATTAGTGGTCCATGTCCAGCTCACTTCTTTCTTGAGTTTTTGCTGCAATGGTTTTCTTAGTTTAGCCAAATCTTTAATGAAATCAGAAGCATATGTATGACATCCAAGGAATCTTTCTAGTTGCTTCCTATCTTTGATTTTTCCAGGAAAATTTTCTATTTTTTTAAAAATATGTTTTTGTAGAATAATTTATCCAAATTTTATCTGTAGGCCTAAGAACTCAATTTCTTATTCAGCATAAATGCACTTGTTTTTCTAAGTATAATACCATGATCAATGCATCTTTGAGTGACAGTCAAAACATCGTTTTTCTGCTGCTCTATGATTTTGGAAAAGATAAGAATATCATCAATATAGACTAAACAACAATGACTAAGGTCTTTGAAGATGTTATTCATTCTTCTCTGGAATATCTGAGGTGCATTTTTAAGATCAAATGACATTACTATCCATTTGTAATGACCTTGTGGGGCACTAAATGCAGTTAAAGGAATACTTTTCTCATCCATTTTTGTCTGTCAATAACCGCTTTTGCAATCTATTTTTGAGAATCAAGAGGCTCATTGAATTCGGTTAAAAATGACTGTTTTGTTAGGAATATAGTAACCTTCAAAGATAGTATTATCATTAAACTTTTTGTAATTGATTATCATTCTAGCTTTTCCTCTTTTTTCCCCAGCATGATTTCTTCCCATGAAAGCGGGGCTGGTGTGAGGACTCTTACTGTTTCTAATTGATCCTTTATCTAGAAGTTTTTTGATTTGTTTAGTAAACTCTTGAATGTCCTAGTGGGTATACACTATTTGTTTAACTCGGATGATAATGTTGGGATTTAAAAAAGTGATTTTAGCAAATATTTTGTCTTTATCCCAAAATTTCAGAGGGTTGTCGGAATGGAGTTCTTTGCATAATTTTTCTTGTTGTTCAATAATATGCTCTTTAACAGATAACTCAAGTAATGAGATTGTTAGTGCTACTTCTCATTGTGCTAGCATTACCTTCTCACCACACTGGCTGCGTGTAAATTCAATTTTCTGATGAGTTTAAGCCTTACTTAATTTTTCAATAGGAGCTAAGTGGCCATTAATTGTAAATACTATTTGATTTATGGTCTGGGTGCATGGAGAATATAATCTTTGGAAATTATTCCCAATAATCATATCATGAGAGGATTGATCAGTAGCCCATAAAACTAGTATAATATATTGAACTTTTCCTAATTCTATGGATAACTTTTCTATGGCTTCATTGTGGCTCATAACACTATTATCAGCTATTCTTACTTGTAAAAGAATTTTAGCTCTTCTTCACATAAACTCGGAAAATAATGATCTTTTTTCAAAGCATACAGAACAACAACTATCTATGCAAGTACATAGTTCATATTTAGTATATCTCTCTAAACATACCTTTATTGGGATATAGATGCTAGTAGGGTTTGTATTGGTAGCCTTATAACATATCTCCATAATCATATTTTTGACTAATGCATCCTCATAAATTGGTTCACTAACAGTTCTTATTTTGTACCCAATGACTTTTCTATCTAGACTTGTTAATCGATCTAGACTGGGTCTTGCAGCCTCAAAACTCATTCTACTCATTTCACTGATCATGCTAACTGTATCATCTCCCTTAAGCTCCTCTTTAGCGGATGAAGATCATTCTCCCTAATCGGACCTTGTACTCATATTTCTTAATAATTGGAGTTTAATAGTGATTTTGCCTTCCTTTTCAATTTTTATTATATTTTTCTTATTGATCTTTGTAGGATTGGCAAAACTGGATATCCATGAACGATCAATTTTTATTTCTTGTGGATTGGACTTGATCCTTTGAATCTTTTGTATGGGGTTAGGACTTTCAAATTTTCCTGCTTCTATCATTGTTACCTAGTCTTAGGATCTATTATATTATCTAATTTTTAGATAATTTTTTAAAATATCCTTAAAGGATACCCTTCTCTTTTCATATCCATCCCCACTGTTTTTATCTTAAGGGATAGGAAGTTTTTAGCAAATTTATCTTCTAAACTTACATAATATCCAGGTCGACAGTTGAAACCTACTGACCGATTACATAAATTGGTTTTTATCCATGTGATTATCTAATTATTAAATTTGGTATGCCTAATATCACAGAGTAAAGCGTAAAGATCGATATCGTTACCATAATATTGTAATGGAGTGATTTGAACTTAGACGCTTCTGACATGGATACACCTATACTTTCTATCTTTGTTATGCTTAAGGATATTCTCCCAATTGATCAGGTTAACTTCCCTAATGTCATATTCACAATCCTTTATCTCAAGATCTCCTTCCATCATTTCACATACGTATTTGCTTTTTAATTGAAAAATGAATTTTTTTATAGATCATGTTGTTTGAATTATGAAAGAACTCAATCTCTTTTGACTTCTTCATGATCATTGTCTACTACAAACTCTTCTCCCTGAAGATCATCAAGGCTAACTGATCTACTTTTCATCATATGGCTAGTTTCTTCATAATCACTTTCTTCATATTCATTATCCTCTATAACTTCAACAATTTCTTTGTTGTTGCCTAGGGCTAGGTCTAAAGCCTCTTATTCACTAAGCTCAATATAATCTAGGCTTCTCAATGTTTCAATAAGTTTGTTAGTCTTTCTGTTTTTGCATTCATTAGCATAATTTCCTATTTCTCCACATACCCAACATTTACAGTTGTTTTTTCCTGTCGGACAATAAGCAGCTTTCCTAAAAAATCTACGTTTTTTAGGACTCGGTTTGTTGTAATATTTTCTTCTATATTGTTCACCTCTTTGCTTGTTAAAGCTCTTTTTCTTATAGAATTATCTTTTTCTTCTTTTCTCAAATTCTTTCCCCAATTGGTGAGGTGAATCCCAGCAAGTTAAGAACTGCTTCTTAATCTTCTTTTGCTTTTAAAGATCAAGACATTATTTATTAATCCATTTTCGTAAAAAGGAAATTCTTGAATCAAGGATATCAACAACATCTGTTCGTTCAAACTGTGCCACATATTTTTTATTAATTATAGAATTTATAGGATATGGTAATTTGTCAAAGAACATGCCAAGATTTGTTTCATTATACCCAATCTTGTAATAATATTGACTGAATTATGCAATATAATTTTCTAGGTATCTCATATCCCATAGTTCTATATTGTTAATTTTTCTTTGCCATTCTCATGCTTTTTCCTTCAGAATCAATTTTAGCTCTGATGAATTCAGTTTCAATTTCTTTGCACAGACTTCTAAACATAGCAGCTGGTGTTTCCATCGCTCTTAATGTATTTTTACCATCTTCACTTAATGAATCATACCAGTCAGCTACAGTGTTAGAGAAATTATATTCAATGTAATTTAGAAAATTTACTGCAGTCCATGTTGTATTTAGGTTTAAGATACTGTTCATTTCTCTTTTTCAATGCTCAAATATTTCTTCTCTATTACAGGCTCCATCAATATTTAAGAAATATTCAGTTTAGCTAATTGGGGTAAGGCCAATTTCTTCATAAGTGGTGGTTTTTCTTGGGATAAACCCGAAGGAAAAATTACTTGTTCGACCTACCGGAACATACCTTGGTCGTAGGAAATGAGTTTCTTCTAGATGGTTCATCAAATTCTTCAAGTTTAGGAATGACATGTTTAACTAGATTAGTTTCTGTTTCATATAAGTCAACCTCTTCCCCAATCTCATTGATTTCGTTAGTCATTTTACCATATTTCTTATCAAGTTTTCTTCTAATGGTAAACCATTAAGATCTCTTAATTTTATCAGATTCATTCGCTGATATATTTCTTCTTCTAATTGAATATTATTAGTCTCTTCATTATTATCAGACAAGACATCATATTTATCACTAACGGCGCTCATTATTTTGTTCAATTCTTCTAGATTTTGTTCCGCATCGAACATTTTTTGTAGCTCTTCAAGACCATATTTTTCATACTCCATCTTCTTTTTCTTTCTTTCCACTCAATTTTTCACTAGTTTGTTCTCCTACTTTTTTTGAATTTTTATTTCTTGCAAAGGAAATGAAATTTTATTTTTTGGATTTTGAAAAGGATATTTATGCTGATAAGGAGGGCTAATTCTAGGACTAGACTTTTCACTATGTCTAACTTCGTTAATAAGATAAAGATGAATAACCGTTAGCTGAGTCTTAAGATATTTTAGTTCAGACCCAATTTTAGCTAATTCGCCTTTTAATTCTAAAATTATATCAGTGACATAGTTTAATTGAGGTGCTATACAGAGATATTACCTTCAGATGAGTGGACAATATGTGAATAATTAGGACTAAGATAAGCAGGTGATGAATCAAGCATTAATCACGACTAATCTCAGTTAATTAACTTAATTAGTTATTAATTAGCTTAATAATCTTAATTATTTTTGTGCACGTGGCTCTGATACCAGATAAAAAAGGACGTCGAGATCTCTTAGTGGACAAAAAACCACAAACACAATTTTAGATTTTTCGAAAGTAAGTTTTTAAGAATTGAGGGTAGATTTACAAATATGAAAAATTTAGGAACTTGAAAATAAATTTTTATTTATTCAAATAGTGACCTGTCCCCCAAATGTAAATAACACAAAAACTTGATAATTCTGATAGTAAAGTTTTTAAAAAACTGGTTTCCAAAATGATTACATCAAAACTTGATACACCCAAATGTAAATTATCCATCAAAACTGCTACAACTTGCTATTTACTGGTCAAATCTACTCAAACATGCTTTAGTCTACTCCTACAGAATGTTTATAATGAACAAGCCTTGGGTGCTCTCAAGCTGTTATTTATAGGTTCAAAATTTTGAACTATGATCTATATAGTACACTTTAATTCCCGCAAGGATTTTGATTTGGCAATAGATGACCTATCCTAGAAAGGAGTAAACACAATAATAATTAAATGACATAAATAATAGTAAAAAATAGTAATGTTTGACATAATTTTGGTCTAGAATTTTTTACAAAACTTCTGCTTGCCTAACTTATTTTTGCTAAACTAAGTTTTATATGAAATGTAGATGTATGTTAGTTTAAGCGATAAAATTTACCATGCTTGTCAAAGATAATGGTTAAAATTGGCTAAATTGATTTTATTTGCCTCCTTTGCCAAAAAAAATGAAAATGAAATTAATTCGACTAAACTTGCACTATAAAAAGACGAATTTTAGCTTATTTTTTACTAAATTCAACATAATTTAACTAAATCGATATACTTTTTGCCAGATGAACTAGACTAACTTTTGTTAAGCTCATTAGATAGATATGGTTCAACTGGGAGAAAAGGGGGAAAATGGTATGAATACTTGTTTATAAGTTGAATTGAGAAGAACCTAGTCGAGCTAAATTTTGGCTAGGATTGGATGTTGGGGGGAGGGGGGTAAATGATAACCACCTATATGAGTAATACAATCATCTTGCGTTAAACTTGGTAAGATACAGACCACCTTTTGGCTTAGTTCAAAGTTCACCAAATCTAAAAATTTAGACTTAAGCTCAACCTAGGACAGATGGTTCAATTCAAAGTTTAGATCAGACTCGATTAGATATTTTTAAAGAAAATATATATGTTTGGAAACTTAAATTTAAATATTAAATCAAAATTCAACATTGCATTGAATAAATATGTGAGTAGGGAGATAAATCTAGATTCATATTCCCAACAATTTTTTTTTTTAATTTGTGGGTGAATCACGAAAAGCAAATAAAAATGTAACTAGACGTTTCTATAGAGGCCTCTCCATTTTACTTGCCTTCAATGGACAACTATTATAATCAATTCAAGAGGGGGGGTAAAAGTATCAAAAATATGAATAATGAATACATTTAGAATGGATGATTTGTCAATCGAGCTAGTTTTAGCTTGTTAGGTGATACTTCATCCAACCTACCTTGTTTCACCACCTACTTAACCATATGCTCATTTGCCATCCATTTTTATATAAGTGGATTTTAACTTTTGTCTTTTATATTTATTTTTAAAAAGATTTGTCTTTCAACTATGTCATTTCCTTGCATCACATTGCATAGCTCTTATAAAACATAACCAAACATGATTCTAGTTTTCCATCTCTTAGACTTTATTTTGCTTTATTTTTTTCGGGTATATGGATTCATTCAATGTATGCAAGCTTCAATTAATTTTTCTCATGGATTAAGTATTGATAGAATATATTTAAAATACTGTAACAATAATAACAATAATTTTTAGTGCGAATCATATTTTTATCAAATCTAGAGAGATTCAAATATAGACAATTATACTTCTACGAGCATTTGTGCTAGTAAAGAGATCGATTTGAAGAAATCATTTTTAAAAATGGTTTATTGAGTTGAAGTCGTTTGTAATAAAAGTGAAACTAGAAATAGTAGAGAAAACAGAAAGAGGAAAAAGTAAATAAATTAAAAAAATATACAGCAAGTAACATCAAATCAAATACTGATACATAGATAAATAATAAAATAGAAGCTAATTGTGGAGGAGTGACGCCAAACGAGCCGGGGGATTATAGATACATTTGAAACATTTTATGAATAATGCGGAAAGAAATCAATGGTTCATCCACTCCAAAATCAGTACCATTGCTGACTTTCAAAAAGACACGCGTGGCACCGACACGGTCATGACAACGACATGCCCCGACCCGGGTACGAATTCGCGGTGTTAAGAACCTGCTCATCAGGAGTCTCGCAAAAATACAACGCCTCGGATTTGTGAAAGAAAAAGACAGTGCGGCCCAATTCAAGGTGGCAAGTTACATCACCCGCATCACAGAAGGATATCTGTGTCATTTTGTTTACCCGGCCCGCTCACGTAGCAGGCCACTGC
>NCQV01058823.1:16930-29956 GCA_002740545.1 Lophocereus schottii | reverse complement strand
TATTTTGAAACTGACCATCAAAGTATCGCAACCCTCTTTCAAGGTCAAGTCAAATACCTAAATCTAACCAATTACCATTTCTCAAGGGCTCTTGATTTGTTTATGTTTGTTAAGCATGCGATTGTCGTATTCATGGTTTCTCAATCGGTGTGACTTTCTCAAGACTCCGCACAATCAAGTCAAATTTAGGGTTCTAGTATCAAATTTCACCTTTCAATTCTTCATCCAATACCCAAACACATGCAAGAAAGTGGTCAAATTCCTCCTAAGATAATAATCTTCTAAGATTTGATAAAACAATCAAACAATTCCAAAATACTCAAAGAGATGAACCGCAAATCAAGAATTTAAATAGTATTTGCATAAATCCAAAATCAAAACAAAATCAAAATCAAAATTTTAGAACATAAATCCAAAAATGAGAAAAGAGAAGAGAAGAGAAGAGAAGGGAACGGAAAAGAAATGCTCAGCCAAATAATACGCTTGAATCCATCGATTGCATATCCGGCAAGGAATCCTTGCAAATCTTCACTTCAATTCTCTCTCTCTTCCTCTAATCTACCTAAAGTCCTAATCTAGGTAGAATAGAATGGAGTATGGAGATGGAATGATGGATGTTAAAATAAGGTTGAAAATAGACTTTTTGTAGCGAAACCATTTGAAAGTCCAACAGTCGCAAGAAATAATGGAATTAAAATTACCTGGAAGCAAATAGTAACGAGAAAACAAACAGCCTCGGGGGAAACGAGGCCACTAAGGACCTCGGGCACCACCACAGACCATCTTTGGTGAGCTCTGTTTCGACATTCTTTTATTCTTTCTTCTTGTCACAAGCATAGTGACTTGGGGGTGTGTCTGGGGAGTCAAGCTACACTCATTTATGATCAAATTTGGGATAAAATGACAAAAAAAACCCGCAAAACACAGAAAAGAACCATACCCAAGCGTAAAACTAGAAAAGGAGAACACATAATTCTCCCTAAAAATGGCACAAAATGATATCAAAATGAAACGCACTTCAAGCACTTATTATCAACACTCGTAATTTAAGAGATAAAGATTTAGAGAATTTGGCAGAAGATGCCTTTTGCCTTTCATTGCATAATCAACTCAAGTTGAGTATGCATGGAGGTAATTGGATGTACAATCAAATATAAAAATGGAGGGAATTAGTAGTTACATTAGTAGGGCAAGTGGGCCAGTAGGTGGCCTACAAAAATATTCTAGACCAATAATTCCAAAGGCTAAGATAATTATAATAAAGGTGAGTTGTATTTTTTCTAGATTTATTCCCCACCTTCTAGGAAGCTTCTAGAGGATTTTACTTCACTAAATGGGATCCCACCACTTAGCACATCTTTCTTTGTGTGTGTAAAATCATCCCATGCTAAGTAATCTCAAAGATTACAATTGTATCCTTAATTAAGTTCGAATCCCAGTTTGCTCCAAAATTAGAATTTTGTGCACGTTCCACATATTTGGTCCATTACTCCAAATTTTAAATTGAGTGCCAATGTTTAGCACATAAGGCTAAAATAGACATCTTAAGGAATATGCAAAACCCAGGTTTGAATCGATTAGGCTTTGTTCAATAGGTTTTAAGCTCAGCTTAAATTCAGCAACTTTACAAATAAAAACTTACGCTGTAGGAGTTGGAGTTTTATCATTTTAGGGAATTAAAATGTAACAAACTTGGGATTTTATTGCATTGTCCTAAATTTGACTCTTTAAACTTCCCAATGAAGCAAGGAGCGTCCTAATTGGACATCATCTGGGTGTTGAAAAGTCTAATCGAAACGGAGTGAAGTGCTAGAGCAGCGACCGTCTTGTCGAGTGAGGTGCTAGAGCGGTGACCGTCTTAACTAAGGAGGATTAACTTAGACTTTGGTAAGGATGAGGTTGTAATCAAGGTTTGGTTTGGGGTTTTTTATGCATCAGCCTCCCTTCTTAAGAAGAATTTGCCCTCAAATGCTCAAAATCATCCTGCATATAAAGAGTTAGATCACACACATTAAAGGTTGTACTCACATTCATGCCTGCTGGTAGCTCTAACCTATAGGCATTGTCTCCAATCCTTTCAAGCACCTTGAAAGTTCCTTCTCCCCGAGCCATGAATTTTTTTTGCCTTCTAAAAGAGAATCTCTCGTTCCTTAGGTGCAACTATACCTGATCTCCCGGGTTGAAAGCCATGGGCTTTTGATGCATGTTTGCTCTAACCTTATAAAAGGTCTTGACATTCTCATTTGAGCTTGAATTTGTTCACAGATATTTTTCTTTCCTTTACTCTCTCTTAGGCCTCAAAGCTAGCCCTAGGCCTAATGGGAAGAGGAAGAAGGTCTGTTAGAGTAAATGAATTGACTCCATAACAAGCTTCAAAGGAAGAGTGGGATGTAGCATACGTAGGAGCATAGGTATGAACAAATTTGGCACGAGGAAGCTTTAAATCCAATTCCTTGAGGTTCTTGCTCACTAATCCCGTAAGGAGAGTAGATACAGTCCGGTTGGTAACCTTTATTTACCTATCAATTTGGTGGTGCCAAGTAGTACTAAATAAGAGCGTGGTTCCCAACAATCTCTAGAAACGTCTCCATAAAATGTGAAAGGAATTTGGTATCCCTATCAAAGACAATACTTCTTGGCACATAATGTAGCTTGACGACCCCTTAAAGTATACATGAGTAATATGAGAAACATCATCACTCTTGTGACTTAAAATAAAGTGGGCCATCTTGGAGAATCGGTTAACCATAACTATTATTGAGTCATGCCTCCTTGGGGTTCTTGGTAGACCTAAAATGAAATTCATAGTCACATCTTCTTAAGGGCTATTTGATGTCGGAAGTAGAGTATACAACTCTTAATGGAAAGTGATCTTGGCCTGATGATATATGACACACTTAAAGACAACTCTATGAATATTACTTGCCATTCGAGGCCAATAAAAGTGGTCCTTTAAGATCTCAGTTGTTTTATTGATGCCAAAATGACATCCTAACGTAATATCATAGACCTCTTTCATAAGTACCTCCTTTCGAGGGCCTCTAGGAACACATAGCTTATTGTACTTAAATAGAAACCCTTCTTGTAAGATATAGGAGTCATGGTCCTTGGGGTTTGCAGCAATTCCTTAGAAATAATCATTTTCCTTATAGCATTTTTAGATTTTTAAAATCCTATGATTTTAGCCTCTAGAGTAGAGAGGAGAGTGTATCTTCTTACGAGTGCATCAATTACCACATTCTCCTTGCCACCTTCATGCTTGCGTGCTTGAATGATGTGATTTTTGGTTATTTGGGGGTGATCAAGTTTGATATCGGGTTTGTGGCCTCATTCATCTTCAAAAACATTCACCTTCCCTCAATTTTGAAATGTCTTGTGCATTATTTAGGGTTGCTAGTAATTAATATTCTTACTTGTGATGTGCTATGAGTTGCCATGCTAAAAGAGATTATTGTGCTTTTAAATCCTAGATGCATCTCCTTGTGTTGGTTTGGCTTGAGTTTAGCTTTTCTTAAGGATGATCAAAGATCTAAGCATGGGAGAGTGATGAGCGTCATTAGATTATTTAAGTATTTGGTAGCTATTTTACTTAATGAATATGCTTAGTTGTATGATTTAAGCCCCTGTTTCTAAAAATAGGCTTAGGTTTCATTTGTTTGAGAAGTGTTTGCAGATCTTGACTTTGTGAGCCAAAACGTGCGAGTAGAATGATGAATTTTAGGCCTTGTGGGTTAAAAAAGGTAGTAAAAGAAGCTTACAGACGCGTAACACAGACATATCGTAGTCCATAATATGGTTTGGGATCCAGGAAGAAACAGTGTGACGAATAAGAGAAAACAACCAAACTAGTGGGCACCATGATTAGTTGGGTTAAGGATGGTTTGTGGTCTCCCTTAAACATGGTATCATTCCTCCCATGGTCATCTACATTCCTATCCTAGCATATTTTAATGGTTTGCAACCATGAATTTAGCGATAAAAGCCCTATTTGCTTCATTTCTTAGGCATCTTATCCATCATCTTCACCATCTATCATCCTCCTCATATCCAACTCCACCATTTTTGAGAGCTAGAAGGAAGAAGGAGTGGAGACCATGTCAAGCTCCAAGAATTTCAGGCGTTAATTGAGAGATCATCTACTGAGCTTCAGGAATAAGCAGTCTTTTATTGACTTTTTCTTTATTTTCTTCTAGATAAAGTTATGCTTTCTAGATGTTTCTTGTGTTGAGTTTGAACATTAAGTGCATAGTTTTCTTATTCTAGGGGTTTGGTGAACTATACGATGTTGTTGATTTTGCTAGAATTTTTTGCCCTTTGAAACTTTACTTGGTTGTTTTAATCTAATCCTTGAATTTTGATTGTTATTATGAGATTTTGACCAACTTCTTGCACGCATGATAGATGTCTGATCGAAGTAATGAAAGTGAATACCGGTGTTGGAAAATTAGGATTAGACTTAGTTCAATAATCATTTGAGAACGGATTGTGAATTAAATGGTCTTATGGAAACCTTACTCCTAAATTTGAATAGACTAAGATATAATGAGAGCTAATAACTAGTCTGATCAAGTTAACTCACTTCGTTTTGAAAGGAAGTTTTGAATAAATACTATTGATCATTGAATCAACCAACCAAGTGAAAAGTGTTTGTTTGATTGGTTAAATCGGCACGTTGTTAGGTAATCAGACCCCACGATATTTTTAGTCATTGATGTTAAACCTTATTGTTTAACATTTGTTAGATAAAAATCTAAATAAACTCTTGATTTATCCTCTCAAATTGTTAAAGGAATACTTGGTAATTCAGTCTAGTGTTCATGTGAACGACTACTATAATACTCGTGCACTCATAGTGGCGATTAGGTTTTTAGCATCGTTGCTAGAGACTACATTTGTATATTGAGTTACCCCCAAAAAGTTTGACCAAGCATTTTTCTTTTCCTTTTGTTTACCAATTTTACTCATTCTATATGCATTGATTATGTATGGGCTGCCTTCCATTTTATGCCCCAGTCCTTCAGTTTCAAAGGACTCTTTGAGTTTGACCCTGAGATCGAGCGAAACTTTCATGGATTAAAGAGACAACAAAAGATTCAATGAGCTAGACACAGCCAAACCCACACTTACGATAGTGGGTGGTGAAGATGACCAAAGAGAGACCCTTACGAATTGTGCCACTCCAGGAGTTCACAACCTCACTCCAAGCACTACTAGGCCACTTGTGACCATCAACAACTTTGTGCTCAAGCTGCCACTAATATAAAATAGTGCAACAATTTCAATTCGAGAGGGACACCCATAGAGGACCCAAATTTAGACACCTTAGTTTTTTTAGAGGTTTGTGATACATTGATGATTAAAGGAGTCTCCAATGATACGATCTGCTTCCACTTGTTTCCATTATGTCTTGGACACAAAGCGAGGGCATGACTTCATTGTTTGCCATCATGATCTATCACCACCTTTCGATGATCTCACCAAGGCTTTCCCTACATAGTTCTTCCCTACTAGTACGATAGCGAGCTTGAGAAATCGAATCACTTCATTTTCTTAATGAGAGCATGAATCTTTTTATGACAATTAAGAATGCTTCAAGGACCTTTTAGAGTTGTGACCCTATCATGGTCTCAAAAAATGGATGATACTGCAAGCGTTCTACCATGGAGTCACATAAGCCATGGGGTGTCCAAGATAGATGGGGTGGATGGAGGAATGTTAATGAGAAAAACGGAGGATGAGGCATACAACCCCATTGATGAGAGGGGCTCAACAACTACCAATGGTCTAATAAGAAGACTCCTTCCTAGAAGGCCGAAGGTAAATTTGATGCTGATGCTTTAACATTGGTTACCGTTAAAATTGATGCTGTGACTTAAAGGCTTGATCATTTGAATATTAATGTGGTGAATGCTTATGCCCCCTGCCCTACTTGTGATAGTTGTGGATCTTTGACCATGTCACTTTGAATTGTCAAGTTGGGAATCCTTTTGCCCAATCTTCTAGTGATCAAATCACATATATTAGTAACTTCCAATCTATGCCAAACCATGATCAATATTGTAACGCTTACAATCCCAGTTGGAAGAATCGTCTCAACTTATCCTATAGGAGTGACCCTCTGCCATTCCCACAAGCTGAGGGTAGGCCCCCACCTCCTGGTTTTTAGAGACCTAACTTCTATCTACAAGCTCCAAAACAGTCCAACCTATAGGCTATATCAGAGAGAGTGTTTTTAGCGCAACAAAAATAAGATGACTACATTAAGTAATTGGCCTTTGAGGTCCATATGCTTGCTACTCATAATAAGATGTTGGAATCGCAAATTGTATAACAAGCTAGTTCTTCTTGTGCACCTCCGGATAGATTATGTAGCAAGCCCAAGCCTAACCTTGAAGGCCATTGCAATTGTATTATCTTCAAAAGTGTCAAACAATTAGAGGTTCCTAAGGGTGTTAAAGTTGAGGTAGGGAGTGAGATTAGCTATGATTGAGTGATAATGACTTACCTAGTGAGGATTAGCCCTAAAAAAAGAATTAGAGTGAGAAGTCTAAGGAGTATAAGCCCCATTTACCAAAACCTTACATGTGACCCTTGTCTTTCCCACAAAGGTTTGCCAAGGCCAAACTTAATGCTTAATTTGGAAAGTTTCTTAATATACTGAAAAGGTTATATGTGAACATTCTTTTCATTGATGTTCTATCTCAAATGGTTACATATGCCAAGTTTTTGAAAGAAATCATCTCAAAAAACGTAAGATTGATGATCATGAGGCCATAGCTATAGGTAAAGAGTGTAGTGTCGTGCTCCTAAAGAAGCCTCTAACTAAGCTTTAGGATCGTGACAGCTTCTTATTCCTTGCTTGATTGAGAATGTGAGTAGTGATGGGGATTTGCATAACCTTGATTCAATATGAGTCAGATGCCATACTTTATTTTCAAGAGACTTAACTTAGGAGAGTTAAGACCCACCACTATTTCACTTCAATTAGCAGACCATGCTGTGAAGTATCCTTTGGATATTTTGCAAGATATTCCCATTAAGGTAGGTGATTTTTATGTGTTGGTAAACTTTATGATTCTTGATATGGTAGAAGATACCCACACCCAANNNATTCTTGGGAGGCTTTTCTTAGCCACTGTAGGTTGCAAAATTGATGCTAAGAAGGGAGGCTTACGTTTGATGTGGGAAAGCACCATGCTAAATTTGGTTTGTTTAAGAATTATGAGTCTTCTCTCTCTTCATTTGCTTGTTATAGTTATGATGTGTGCTCATTTCTGATGAGACTATGAAGCTAGTTGATCTGTGCCCTATTGATCATCATATGCTTGATCATATGTTTATTGAGAGCCATGGACTTGACTGTTTAAAGGCTAATTTAGTAACAAACTTGCTACCTACCATTGTCCAGGACAAGTCCTATACTTTTATGAGGGTTATTGGAGTGATTTTTGTAGGTTTGTATAATTGTTGTTTTCTTTGCCCCCCTTTGGACGATATGGGGATTGACTTTGATTTTAAGGTGAAGAATGATTTTTGTGACAGTCGCCCGTCTAATAGTGTCTAACACAAGATGATTGCCTATGCAAATCATGCTATTTGGTGACATTTGATCCTATGAAGGACCTCCATCCCCTCTACTGGAAGTCATTGCTTTTTTCTATAAGAATTTGAGTTTGAGGTCCGTGGCAAAAGAGCGACAACAGTTGTGGAGTTCCCTTTCTTACCAGTTTTACCTCTCTCTAATTGATGATTGATGTAGGCGTAGATTATAAGTATTGGTGACCTAACTCTTTTAGATTAGACTGAAAAATCATGGATAGAATCCAATAATGTTTCTTGAGGCATTGTTCATGATAATTAATCGGTCTTATCGTCATAGCAGTTACTACTACTACTACTACTATTACTACTACTACTACTGTCATCACCACCAGCACCATTACCATTATCATCACTATCACCATCATCATTATTCATTCTCCTTTTGCCAGGGCGGCATTTTCAGCAAAAAACCCAGAGTTCCCACGTTTAACCACCAAAGCGCCCATTTGAATACCTTAACACGTCTTCCTCATTTTTATTTTTGTACTAGTTAACATTGTTTTTCAAAGTTCTATCCCACGGATGAAGAAATTGATCTTAGATGATAAATCCCTTCAAGATTAGCCTAGACACAAAGCTAAATTCAGTCCTTTAAGCACTTTACCTTTTGCTTTATCCCCTAAATTGAAGGATGAGATAAAATTTCTAAATTTTCAACCTCGAATAACTTATGTGATGAACATTATGAACAACAACTCTTTTCACATAGCATCACACAATTCTCTGCATCTCATCTTCCATCTCTTCATGTCATTGAGTCAACAATCAATATGTGCCGGAAGTCAGGGTTGATCCTGATTTAAGAAGTCAATTTCAGGAAACCCTACAACTAAGCTTGTCATCTTCCTTAATCTATTTTTTCCCCCTTCCTTAGAGCTAATTATGGCTTCTCGGAACCATGTAGTTCGGTTGACATTTTGTCGAAATTTGATGCAATGCTTAGAGCTAGTAAGGGTCCATATTAAACTGTATTTCTATTCACTCATCTATGTGTTATTGCATAGGCAACTCCATTGCTCATCTTTAAAGATGTCCATGACCATCCCACGAATTTGCTATTTTCATGACCCAGTTTTCATCTTTGTTGCCACCCTTGTCATGATCATGGTTAACCTCTATTACCTCCCGTAAATAGCTATGTTCGTATCTTTTGAACCCATGACCTATTAATTCATGTTGTTTACACCTAGAACTAAAATGAAGTAATTAATGTCTCCTTAAAAGATTCCATGAGCTTTGCCTTTTTTTTATTTGTTTTTAGTCTAACGGTTTCAATTGTTTGTTACTAAAATAATGAATCTTGATGCTAATTAACGGAGAACAAGGTTTAGCATAAAATATTATTTTATTTGACCAAGAACTTTCATAAAATACTATTGTCTTCTAGTTACATTTATTAAAATAATTGCTTAATAAAGTTTTAGAATGCTATTTTTCAAATAGTTCCTTGTTGATTAACATGACGTTTGGGCAGCACTTGAATTTCATGGATGCTCGACTAATTAGAATATCTGATTTTCAGCATTAGAAGCACATCATATCAATAATTAGGGTTATCGGATCAAAGTTCTATGTTCAAGTGAGGTACAACATGATGTCCACACGATCCTATAACTCCTCTACGAATTCCTAACAAATTTTAAATTATGTGAAATATCAAGTAAATGTTTTTAAATGTGTTTTACCCTACCTAAGGTGGGCTCATTACTACTATACGGGACATTGGTTAATGGTTGGGCTTCCCAATCAAGCCAAATATACATATATGAATTAGAAGATCATTATGTAGATACAATCTCTTATTGTTATACTATTGATTAATATGGGATGTAAGTCAACTGTTACTCGAGTGTGACTACAAAATGAATAAATGGGTAATCATTTTATGTGTTTGCGAAATGGAACGAATTAAAACATGCACTAAATTTGTTTGCAGTATGAAATCATGTTGTATTAGGCCGTTCGGGTTATCATTCTATGTTTTCCTTTTTTATGTCCTTCGAGAAGGGAATCGAGCTTAAAGTGAGATCGCAACTAGCTAAAATTAGGTCCACTTTGCAGCATTGATTTTCTTTTTATCAACAGCTAGAACGGACTAAACTTTGCATTTTCGAATAAAATAGTGCTTTTTATTTCATGATTTATTTATGATTTTCTGAATTTCTCTAATTGATTATGTCT
Source organism: Lophocereus schottii (assembly GCA_002740545.1). Classification (NCBI taxonomy): domain Eukaryota; kingdom Viridiplantae; phylum Streptophyta; class Magnoliopsida; order Caryophyllales; family Cactaceae; genus Lophocereus; species Lophocereus schottii. Next base: position 20,173 of record NCQV01058823.1, on the reverse strand, counting down.
TAGGGGCCCATGTGTCACCCTTAGGTAACACAATACACTGCCTTGACTCACAGGTTTCTCCTAAAAATTAGATAAAGATTGAAATAAACTTAGATGGGATGTTACAGCGATATATAAGGATATCTTTGTCCAATATTGTATTTTTAAATGCAATATATTAGTTGGCTAATTAGAGTGAAACTCTCCATAAATTGAAACTGTCTAATTAAATATGCCCATAACTTGACGTGAGATCTGGTGCTATTCTTCTTTTCTCTTTCCTAATTTTCGTTCTTTAAAATTCTCGTGAAGTCCGTCGACACACAAGGCTTACTGACTGCTTCACTTGCATTGACCTTCATGTGCCATAGTCCTCATCTAATTTGGCACGGAACAACTTTGATGAATTAAAATTCCTACAATCATTTTGGCTGCAATTCAAAATTCTGGCTTACGAATCAAAATCAAAACATTTAAGGGTTTTAATTTTCATTTATTTTAAGCTACTAGCTTCTTTATCTTCTAACTACAATCACGAGCAAATAATATTACATTTAAGTATATTTATCAGAGACCATAAATATTGAGTGAATGAAATTCAAGATGGGTAAAACGATGAAACTGTCATTGTTTAAACATTTGCTAGCAAAGAAGAAGCCCATATGTTTACTAAAATTATGATAAATGTCATCGTTTTGCAATTTGTGAAGATTGACTAGAAGAAAAAAAAATATATTGAGGCATGATTTCTCTTGCCAGGAAGAAAAATCCCGTGACAATAATTAATGCTTCCAAAGATCAGAGAAATAGGGAATCTTCTGGCTGTGAGTCCAATGCCCCTATGTGTATGACTTTCAGGAGGTCCTTTGAAATATTTCCGAAATAATGACACTTGATAGGGTTTTTCAAGAACATAACCACGAACTCCTTCTGCTTGATGAATGTGTGTTTTTACAATGTCATAGAATCATCAAACCTTAGGATGAAAAGGAATTATGCAAGGAAGCTGGACTTTTAGTTAGACAAACAACTCTAGTTAGACCTTGAAAAAAGGGTCAAACATGGTGGTCTAACATTCATTGAAAAATATGTGCAATGTATTTGCGAAGGTAAAGAAAATGATCACGTCAGGTAATTAATGTCATGGACTTAATTGATGACACGAAATTAGGAAAATAAGAAGATATCAAGTTTCAGTATGCGTACACCATAGACAAAGAAAGGAGATTTGAACACTTGTTTTGGTGTCGTTTCAAAGTTAAGATTGAAATAACAAATATGATGATGTTTTCGTCTTTCATACTACTTATAAAGTTAAGGTATATGACACGCCTTGTTTAATATTTTTGGCATTAACAACTATGGAAGCACGATTTTATCTGGATGTGCGTTTTTGTGCAATGAAACCACATCTACTTTTAAGTGGTTGATGAAGGTATTTACTTCCCTGTTTCTTTTTTGAAAAAATAACGTGCTTGTGTTAGCAACTTGGGTGATTTTCTACGTACATGTCATTATCTTACCTTTTCTTTTGCTTTATTAAAAGGAAAATAGAAATCACATAATTATATCACAGTAAATGTAATACCCCGAGTATGGCCTAAAAGGATCAAAGTGACTACTTATATCACCAAAGGTACACCTTTTTTTTTCGAGGACCCCACTCAGAAGAACTCCGCAGTTAAGCGTGCTTGCTGCGAAGAAATCTTATGATAATGAGTGGTGACCTCCTGGGAAGTTTCACAGGTAGCGTGTAAGGGAGGACGAAGCATACCGGAAAGAATTATGGTGATTTGTGGGGCTATGTGATGATCCTTGAAGCCATTCCTGGTAACTGTCCCGCCCTGAGAGGGGGCGCGTTACAGTAATCAATCTGTATTAGGATTTAAGAAAGGGGAGATTGCGGCATCTATCATGTATTTGTAGAATGTAATGGAGGCCTCCACATAGATAAATATAGTAATAAAGTTAACAGCAAATAGCATGTTCCATTATGTCTTCTAGTCAATAAAAATATCCAGTTTTATAAAAACTTTAGAGCTCTTTTAGGCTATGGAAGTTACTCAACAAAGTTCATATTATATATATTACAATTACATATCTCTATTCAAGATTGTAAATCCTTGCAAATTGTATGTAACTTTGAGTTTAAAATATGATCAGATTACGCAAAATGACAGCAATCAATATATAAAGGATGCCATATTGTCTTGTTCGATTGCATTGGCTCCAGAATTATAGAGAAAGACATGTTAGAATGTGATTGGACATGTGCTTTATTTTGTAGCTATAATTTGCTTTTCTATAATTCCTTTACGAGGAGGTGGTTTCTGCTTTGCATTCTTCAGTCTAAACTAGTGCCATATTTTTCAAAGGCTTAATCTATTGCTACTTCCTTACTTTCTTTATTAATTATAGGTGACAAATCCCTAGGCATGCTCAGGAATATATTATTTTGTTCATCTACTCTATTGTCTTACAGTGACATGCTATTTCAATTGCTTGATACTAAATATTTTCTCCTAACTATGATATGTTACAAGTTTAACCCACTAAAAGCTTATTTTTATTCTCATGTCCAACTGCAATTCAATTTAGGCTTTTGTTTTAGCATTGAGAAGGCCTTCTAAGACAATTATAACAAATGAAGATCCGTGGATGTCTAAAGAAATCCTAAGGTGAAATGCCCATTATAAAACATTGCTTTTGTATATAGCATATCAGTTCAAAGTTTACTAGTTGGTTCCCCTTTTAGCACTGAGCATCAGAAATAGTGTGGTGACTTATACATGTTGTATAAGAAGAATTGTGTTGAAGAATTTGAGTATTACTGACATCTAATCATTGAAAATATCATCTACAAACTAATTAGAAAGCTGCAGGCTTATACCAAATCAAAAGGTTTCGAGCACTGACTTATCTCCATGATTATTTTTTCGAAGGGATGACAGTGATACGCATGTCATAAAATACAATTGCATTCATCAAGAGATTTATTTCTATCCATACCAGTATGGTGGACTTGTTTAAACAGGTTCATGTCTTTAAGTTCTTTGACATTACTGAACATTGTTTTCAATTTTCTAAATAAAAAAAATCCAAGCTTGCTAACAAAGAACTCATGTCGTTTATGCATTTTTATTTTTTGATATGTTAGATGGATGCTGCAATTAAAGAGAGAGAGTATGGGCATGTGCTTAGCAACATCACATCTATGGTTAGACATACTTCTCTAAAAATAAAGTCTCCACTAGAAGAACAAAC
>NCQV01058823.1:3235-16921 GCA_002740545.1 Lophocereus schottii | reverse complement strand
CTATATGCTATTTGCTTTTAAAAAATTTTATGTAGAATTTGAGAGAACAAACAAATATTCGCTTTGTCAAATTGAAGGAAATTAGTTCATCTTAAAGCAATACAAAGTAGACAATAGAATGTGCAAGTCTTCTCAGACGGAAACATTATGCTATCTATAGATGCCTAAAACAGTCGAATTTTGAATTACCTGATGATGAGAAAATTAACCCAATCGTGAATCCGGAGGCCCAATGAGTTGATTAATTAGAATAAAATGGAAAAAAATAATAATGAGAGTCCAATTAGAGGAGAGGTGGCTTGAGTCAGCAACACCCATTGGGCATGGGAGCCAGTCGGTTTACCTTAGCTAGGAGCCGGCTAGTTTCCCCTTTTTTGCTCTCTTTTCTCTAGAATTCAAGTCCAACTTGGTTATTAGTGCTAATTTCACAGATGTATCTAGTTAAAAGGCAGATTCCTAATAGCATTAGAAAAGTCATTGAGCCTAATATGATTAGGAGTTGGTATTTTTTCCTAGAGGAGTCTGTTAGATTATCACTTATAAAAAAGGGACAAGGGATCAATCATAGAAAAGGGGGGAAGGAAGTCAATTGCTGAGGCCAGAGCTATTGAGAGATCACTTGAGAGATCCTGAAGAAATTTTGCTAGTTGACTACAATCACGAGTCCCTCATCCAAGAATAGCACCATAATCGCTCCATTGGGTTCCTTAAGTAATTAGGTGGGTTGTCCTGAGACCAAAAATTTCATATTTTTGTTTTTGTTTTCTCTTTTCATGGTTATTGTGATCTTTTAAGTCAATAAAGATGCATTCTTTTAGATATTTTCCACCCTCTGTAAATTATTTATTTTACCTATTTTTGTATCAGATTAAAGAATTAATGTACCTTTTTGCATGATTTTGTGTGAAATATTACTAATGTTTGCATGATTCTATATTAGCGTAATTAAAGCTCTATATCTTTTGTTGAGTGCTAGAGATCGTTAGTGATGATGGCTGATGATGTGATGACACCATCGCATCACCGTACATTCGCTCCTGAATCTGGATCTTCAGTTCGAGACTAAGGAGTTAAGATGAGCCCACACACTAGTGATTTTACGGGGGCTTTTTGAAAGCCTTTTTGAAGTTGAATCAATTTGTTACTTAGGCGTCCCTTCGACTGTCCGTATCAGTATGATTGAGTTCGAAAAGCAACTTAGTTTATAAATTTTCCTAAATACTCACTTACGACTCTATTAAATTGTGTAATCATAATTATTTTTTTCTTTCTTATTTTCCACCCTTTTTCTAATTTCTAGACTTAGTAGAGTGGTACTGTTCCTAGACAGTAAGATTGTCTGGACTAGAAAAAAAAGGTCTTAATCTGGCCCAAGAGTAGGCTGGTTCTTGAATCACGCAGTCATCATTGCCCTAATTTTCCTGGTCTTGATTTTAGTTTGGGAACTAGCCGGTTCCTAGGTTAAAATCAAGAATTACCTTCCTGGTTCAATCCATTACTTATGCATTTTTTAATGGAAAAAAAAGAACAATAGTCAACTCTCATTTTCAAAAAAAAAAAAATTGAAAAGAAAACACCCCAGTAAAAAAGGATAGTCAAACCATTCATGGGGGATCACACCCTCGGGGAGGTGGATCCTTACATTGACAACTCGAGTAGGGAAGATTTCCTTTAAGTGGGTGAGATTTGAAATTAATATGGGAAATAGTTTTAAATACGCTTGGATTAGGCATCCTGCATTGGAAGAGGCTGCCCTATATGGGATAACGACACCTCTAGGTAGCGAAAACCCATTATTACCCTTCAGGAGATTAGTTGGCTACTCAACGGGTCCACTAGACTCAATCGAGCGTGTAGTTGATCCACCCCCTCACGATACACTTTCTGGTCCATATGACTTATCGAAGCAACTAGTACGTCCCAATCTTGACATGCACCCTATGGATAATGCACAGAGCATTTGGTTAACGAGAAGACTATTGTAAGCCTAACATAAAACCCATGTAACGTAGAACCTTGGTTTAGGATTGGAAATCATGTGCATACTAGGATGTGTTGTTGTATGACTTAATTGTTTAACCCTAAGGTTTATGCAATGGTGTTTTACGTCTTAAGAGAGCCCATGTTAGGGGAGGTCGAACTTAGTGACTACGGTAATAGACCGAGCCAGCCTCAAGGACAATTGATCCCTAAGGGACTCTTGACCTCGAACCCGACTAGGTTTAGATGTTAGTATAGGGAATAAAAGTCCTAAAAGGAGAACAAGTTATAAGTACGACTAGGCATCCATTAAAAAAAAAAAGAGCCTGAATCCTGGCAAGAGTCTAGAATTGTTGTCGATCTATAACTAGGAAGGCAATAAGAGTCAGTGCTTGGATGGCTTCATGGCAGTGAGGTTACATCAGGATAGACTTGGAATTGGAATTGAGAAGGAAAAGAATCAATACGGATGCCAGTTGGCACCTTTAGATAGGTCCAACCTATTTTGTGTCTGTTTAAGTCAACATATGATCTACATACTGGGGGTCTCTGTCTTAGATTTTTATAGCGTATAAGTCATCATATTTCGAGTCCTTATTTCCTAGGAAAAGAATTTAGATGGTCCAACCTTAAGCACTCTCCCTTATTTATCATGATAGGGAGGCCTAAAAAGGTGTGTGACTGAAGCCCAACAACTAACAGACTTTTATCTACGAAGCAACTAGTAGAAGATTCATTAGCTAGGTCAGAGTCAAGGGGGAATCACCTGGCTATTCCAATGATAGGGAACAATGAGCCTGCCTAACTCATGAAGGTAATTGAGAAAATACAAGCTAAGAAGGAAGAGTGTGACAAGAAGGTGGAGTCACTACTGGTAGTGTTTCATAACCTCAACAAGGAGACCCAAATGGAGAATAATGAACAAACTCCTCCGCCCTAAGAGGAGAATGATAAAGAAAAGGGAGAATTAGAAGATGGAAAGGGAAAATAACTGGAGAAGAACACTCCCCACAAGTTGATTCCCGCGTAGATTGGATTGAGTAGTTGCTTAAGGAATCTTTGATGTTTAATAACTATTTTAATGACTATGCGGGATTCACATTAGTCCCAAAAGAGAAGTTGCCGCTAAAATTCACCATGCCTAATATCAATTTTCATGGGATTGAAAATCCTCACCAATATATGAGGAATTTCATTAGCACTATGACTCTAAAGGGAATAGACAAGGATATCTTTCACTTAATATTCGCTTGGACTTTCGATGTGCAAGTCATGAGGTGGTATAATACTATTGACCCATGAAAGGTCAGGAATTAGAATGATTTGTGTAAGGAATTCCTAAACCAATATTCTTATAACACTGATCTCTCGATCGCACTCACGGATCTAAAGTTACTTAAGCAAGAAGAGAAAGAAAGGTTTACTTGCTACTTGGATAGATGGGGGGGCAAAGGCTGCCCACATAGTAGGTTGACCCTTTGAGATAGATCATGTATGGTTGTCATAAAAAGCCTTTAACACTCATACTATCAGCACCTACGGTTCACATAATTTGAGAGTTTTATGACATTAAGAAATGTCAGCATGTTAGTAAAGGAAGAATTCTCCGCAGAGGTACCAGCTAAGACAGGAAACAATGGGAGAAATAATCATAAAAATAGGGATAAGAAGGCTAGTAGCCCTAAGGAGGTGCACGCGGCGAACGATATTACTGAGTATAGCCTTATAGGAACTACTTACATCCAAGCTCTGGAATGACTCCTGGCTAAAGGGATGATCAATCTTCCCCAAATTAAGGCTAGAAAAGATGTTTAAATCTGTCATAAGGAACCACACTATGAGTATACCTGCAGGTAGTCCAAATACTTTAGTCTAAGTAAGTACTGTAAATACCATTGGTCGCGAGGACACGATATTGAAGATTGTTGGACTTTCAAAAATAGGTTGGAGAAGATGTTTAAATCTAAACAACTTCTATTTTCCTAAAGCAGCTGAATAGCCCAATGATGACAAGAATCCACTTGGGAATTATGGAAATATTTTTGTATTAAGGAGCAAGAGAAAGAATGGGACCTGTCCATGTTCATACAAGACATTATTAGCCCAGAACCAAGGAAGCAATGACGAATTTTGGGGGGACGATGAAGAAGAGGACTTCTGGGGAGACGAGGACTAGGTAATAGTCCAATACCATACAAGATTTGGGAGACACCAGGCTAAGGAGGTCCCACAAACAGGCCCCTGAGAAAGAGAAATCAACATTAACCCAAGACGAGGATTTGGTATTAAAGCAGCTGAAGAAACTTAAAGAAGACGTAAGTATACGGTAGCTTGTAGTGGCCTCTCGGAAGCATAAACAACTCCTAATAGAAGCGCCGAATTAAATTGAGTTGTCTCCTAAAGCTACCCCAGAAGAGATGACAGCCTCATTTACGACTAGCAAAGTCAAGATAACCTTTAGTAGTAAGGATCTTCTGCCAGGAGCTACGGTGCACAACAATGCTCTCTACCTCACTGTAACATACCTTCAAAAGCATGTACCTCTAGGTTTGGTCAGCAATGACTCCATGGTAAATGTCTATCTTTGGAGGATGACCCAAAGGTTAAGGGTCAAAAAAGAACAGCTCTCAGCACCATCCACTTACTTAAAGGCATGACAATTCAAAGAGGTTGGTGCTGGGTACTATTCACCTTCACACTAATGTGGGCGTTATTATGAGGAATATAGAGTTTCAAGTCCTCAATATACCGACTACCTTTAACCTACTTTTGGGACTACCACGACTTCATGACCAAGAGGCATTTCCCTCCACTTTGCATCAAAAAGTGAAGATGTTAATAAAAGGCAAAGTAGTGACTGTTAAAGGTGATAGCTTATGTGTTACGATCACAAGTAAAGGGCCAGTACTAGAACTAGAGCATAATTACGATGACACTCTACAATTTTAAAACAATGGAGGCCAGAAAAGGGCAGAGCGCCTTTCGACTTTGATCTTTATTCAAATATGAATGTCAATGCCATGCTAAAGAAGTGAGGCTACTTCTTAGGAATGGCTATAAGATGGAAAGCTCTAAGGGGGACTGCCTTCCCCTTGATGCAGAGGAAAGACTACAAGCTCAGATTAGGATGCCACCCAACTGCTGAAGAGATGGTCAAGGCTAGGCTGGAAGCATAAGTCCTGAATACTGCTGCTAGGAGGGGGTACCTAATGCACTACACTGGTAGGTCGTATCCTTTCACTCTCAATGGACAGTGCGTATGTGAAGGAGACAACTGCCCCTTCTATTGCTTTCTTGAACCTAGCTATATAAAAGAAAAGGGACTTTAGTGCTAGGGCTAGAAATATTTAACGACTGCCACCTACTGAAAGAAGAAGTTTTTACTAATGAGAAAAAAGGACAGTCCGCAAAACACTGGGTGGATCAGAGCTGAAAGTAACATCTTTGGGATGGTGTTCGATAAAGGCTATAGAAAGAAAGAAGACCCCATTGTTGTTCTCTCTCTCGCTATTTCTATCAACAGATTCATTCCTGCCAACTTCATCACTTGAGTTCAAGTTGAGGGCTGCAAGCAATTAACTTGGACAACCAAAAAGAAAGGAAAACTATTTACCTTAGCCATAGGTGTAGTTTATAGGAGTCCAAGATATGGTTTAAGAGTCAGTCCTTAGCTTCTATGCCTTTAACTGCTATCTCAGATGTATCTATTTCAAATTCCAATAAGATGAACTTTTCTGCTTACGACTCATCTCATTCCTTTCCTTCTGAATGCTTTGCCTCTTATAATGAAAAATAAACCATAAAAAAGATCAATTAAAGAAATGGAAGATCATGAAAATCGAACTTCTGTAATTGAGGATACAACACTAATCAATTTGAGGACACTTAATGAATCCTGAGAACTCAAAATGGGAATATCATTAACCTCTGAGGAGCAAGAAAATTTTATTGCACTCCTAAAAGAATTCATGGATCTTTGGATGGTCTTACAAGGACACTAGGCATTGAATAGGACATTACAGAGCATAAAATTCCTCTCTATCCAGATGCAAAATGAGTAAAATAGAAACTCTAGAAGCTAGAATGGGCCTTGAAAATAAAGAAGGAGATGCAGAAGCAATTAGATACAGGAATCATTAAGGTAGCACACTATCCATTGTGTGTAGCAAATGTGGTACCAATCCCAAAAAGGGACGGGAGCGTAAGAATGTGTGTAGATTTCAGGGAGCTCAATAAAGCAGCCCCAAAAGATGATTTCCCATTGTCATACATAGATGTTTTAGTCAATAACACAGCCGATCATGCTATCATTTCTTCTATTGATGGATACGTCAGTTATAATCAAGTCAAGATGGCGGTAGAAGATATTGAAAAAATTAATTTCATTACCCCAGAGGGAACCTATTGTTACATTGTGATCATATTTGGACTTTAAAAATGTTAGGGCTATCTATCAAAGCACATCTACTACCTTGCTGCATAACCTAATGCATAAGGAGGGCGAAGTATATATGGATAACATGATGATAAAATCTGAGTAGAGGGATGGTCATGTTCAAGCTCTTCAAAAGTTCTTCGCTAGACTTAGGAAATACAACATGCACTTAAATCCACATAAATGCACATTTGGAGTCACTTCGGGCAAGCTACTTGTGTATGTCATCAGTATCTAAGGAATTGAGGTTGATCCTTCGAAAATTAAGGCAATATAGGAAATGTAGCCACCTAAGGCAGAAAATAAGATACGAGAATTTCTAGGACATATGCAATATATTAGCCACTTCATATCAAAGCTAGTAATAGTATATGAGCCTATCTTTAAGAAATTGAAGAAATCAACAAAGAATGACTGAGGCCTGGAGTGTTAAGAGGCATTCGATAAAATCAAAGAGTAAATGTCCAATCCACCAATTCTAATGCCCCCATAACCAGGCATTCTTTTAATCTTACACTTGACAACAACGGACACTGCCATGGGGGCCAGGCTATCCCAGAAAAAAGAGGGAGAAGAGAGGGTCATTTACTACAAAGTACAAAGTTCTTTGAATATGAGATCCGATATAGAATCCTTGAAAAAACTACCCTGGCATTGGACGATCAAGAAGCTTAGGTACTATGAGCTGACCAATATAGTATATGTGGTAGCTCCAATAGATCCCATAAGATATTTTCTTCAACAACCTGTAATGAGTAGTAAGGTAGCTAGGTGGGCTGTAATGTTATTGGAGTTTGACCCATATTATATGCCGCAAAAGTCCATTAAGGGAAGGGTTATTTATGATGTTTTAGGGGTTTTACCGATAAAAGAACAATGGAAAGAACATCTTGACTTGCTCGATGAAGAAATCCTCCAAGTGGAAGAAGATCTATGGACGATGTACATTGATGGGGCTTTCAATCAGAAAGGATATGGGGTAGGTATCCTCCTGGTATCATCGAAAGGAGCCCTATTTTAGTTAACCTAGACTTTGAGGTTACTAATAATATAGTGGAATATAAAGCCTGCATTATTAGGTTGTAGGTTGCTATAAAGATAGGGGTCAAGAAGTTGCAGGTATACAGAGACTCTAATTCAATAATTAATCAAATATCCCAGAAATAGAAGGTAAGCACTATACCAAGTCTACTTTATAGATCTCATGAAGCATTTTACTGATATTACATGCACTTATCTCCCATGAGAAGGCCAACAGTTTGTAAATGCCTTAGCAAAATTGGCCTTGATGATTAACATCCCCACGGGAGACCATTCAATGTCGATAATAGTGGAAATGAGGAGCAAATCGACACTCTACTACGCTATCGAAGTGTACAATATTGACCTCACTACCTGGTACTATGACATTTACCAATACTTAACCATGAAAGAACATCCATCAGGATCTTCCTTGAAAGCCCAACGGGCGTTAAGGTTGTTAGCGTCACAATACTTTGAGGATAAAGGGAGGTTACACAAGAAAACAGACATGGTCATAAACTTACTCTATGCAGCCCAAAATACGGACCCTACATGAATCGAGAATGCTACAAATGTTGGGGTATTATTGGTCCACAATGAAGTGGGGTTGCTATGCATATGTAAAGAAGGTGCTATGACTGCTAGGTTTATGCTAACTTACAACATCAACCTTGTTCCTTCCTCTCGATGTTAACCTCTTCATGCCCTTGCTAAGTCCGGGGCACTGATATAATCGAAAAAATTAACCCAAAAGGGATCGGGGGCATGAATTTGTGCTTTTAGCAATTGACTACTTCACAAAATGGGTAGAGTGGCCTTTTATGCAAAAACTACTTCCAAGTATGTGGCAAAGTTTTTCCTTAGCAACATCATCTGCAGGTATAGGGCTCAACAAGAAGTAATAAGTGATCAAGGCAGCCACTTCAAAAAGGAAGTCGCAACTCTACTTTTAAAGTATAGAATTCAGCATCATAAGTTATCACCATACCGCCCTTAGGCAAATGGAGCTATCCACGCTGCCATCAAAAACATCCAAATGATAATTGAAAAAATGGCCGAGAATTATGATGATTGGCCTAATAAACACCCATTTGCCCTTCGAAGGTATAGGATGTCAATCCGAACCTCTACAAGAATAACACCGCCCTCCCTTATGGATGGAATGGGAGCAGTGCTACCAATAGAAATAGCAATACTCTTATAAGCTAGAATCGCAAGAGCTTTCAATAAGAAAGTTAAACGGAGAGATTTATAGGAGGATGACTTGATGTTAACGCAAATAAGGGCACTAATGCAAGACCGAAGGGAGAACTTTAGGTCCAACTAGTTAAGACTGTATGTCATAAAGACCATACTACCATGGGGAGCTATGAAACTTATAGATGTGAATGGAGAGGAATATTTACTTAGTATAATAATCTTGATCGATTAAAGGACTATTATTCCTGAGAAAGTCCGCATAAGACTACTAGCAAAACTCATAACAATTTCACAAGGCAAATCTCAGGCTTAATGAAAAAAAGGAAAAAATGAAGAAGTGTAATGAACTACGAAGGCCTAGTTCCATATTTTGGATACGTAGGATGCCTTAACGGCCCCGGCCTAACGAAATTCGAAAAATTATCTGGACACAGAAAAACAGGTCCAGGCAGAGGAGGTATGAAGTAAGGGCTTTATGGTAATTAGAGCAAAAACCAACACTTTTATTACCATCCAAAATTCTCAGAGCATGCAACATGAAATAAGAATTCCTAATAGCATTCTACTATGGAAAATCACTAAACTTTATTAGCCAAACATATAAGAGGCAAAGCTTAAACTCCTAATCCTTCTTTAACTTCTTCGTAACAAGGGGGGGATGTCTTCTAGGGAGTAGGATCCTTTACTCTTTTCTTTCCTTCTTGAGATGAGTCATCTTCTCTCCTACTCTTCATAGAGATTAATTTAGCACAAATTTCCTTCCTTGGCTCAGCATCACATCCGCTTTAGATACTACCAAGAGACATGTGGAGAGTGTGGGATAGATCGTACTATAATGATGGGAAGACCAAGGTAATAGGTCTTCTACAACTTGACACGAGAATATTCATTCTTGCAAACTTTAGGGACATGACAGTCCATTGCAGGGATGCATTGTCTACGATTGCATTGCGTCATTAGTCAAGTCAGAAAGCAATAGGTTCCCTCAAACAAGCTAAGAAGCCAGATTTAGGCAAATGTCTTCCGATCACAAACAAAGTGTCGTATGCTCCACCAACAAACCACCCAATGGAAGGAAGGATCTTTCTCCAGGAAGCTGATCCAACTAACCTTAGACTCATCCTTGTATAATCTCATTCTTTGGCAAACTACGAGGCACGATACGTATCCACATTCCTAGGGATCTCTATAACCCTCAGTTGCTCCAACAGCCAAATCTGCATGCCAATAAAAAAAAAATCAGTAGGGTCCAAACACCAACCGGTATCACACAAAACGAGAGAGAAAGAGAGAAGAAGAAGAAGAAGAAGAAGAAGAAGAAGAAGAAGAAGAAGAAGAAGAGGAACAGGAAGAAAAGCAGCAGGAGAGACTAAAAAACGGCTAGTTTCCTGGCTGTGGAGGCTACCTGCAGTAGCATTGCGCTGCCCAAGAAAGCTAATCTGGATGATGATGGAGTTGTTCTAGACATAAGACAGTCTCAGCAGCAATGAGGGGGTATAGGAGTCCGGCCATGATGCATCTCCTCGACCACATTCAGTAAAGATGCAGGACCCCTATTTGAAAATATCACTTGCAAATAAAAAAGAACCAAGAAGACATAGGACAGTAACCTTATGCCCGAAAGCATTATTGATAGCTTGACCATTTCTTTTGTAGGTAAGAAATTAGGGCAATAATGTCTGCTTCATCCTCAAACAATATGGTGGTCACACTCTCATTATCTAAACCCAGGGAACGATGATAGAGAGCAAAAAGGTTACTAGAGGTGGTCAGTAAGATAGGAGAACAATTAAGAAGAAAGTCAAGGATAGCACTAAATTCCTCCGCTAATGGGCAAAGTTCACGATTTCCAAAGCAAAAGACGTGGAATTCGAGATTCCAGAAGGTGGTGAAATCTGTAAGAAGTCCCAGAAATTTTAACTTGAAGCAAGGTAAGAAGACTGCGTAGATGAGAGCTCGTAAGGTCATGTTTGTCTGCAGAATTAAAGGAGAGGAGCGAAGAATTCCAAATAGGAGGCCTTAATTTATAGTGACAACAACGTTAGCCAATTCTAAATAGGCCTCAATACTAGCTGGCTTGTTGACTGCGCTAGGGATATTGAATTCAATTTGAGCTCAGCAGAACACATTAAGCAAATTTGACAGCAGGGCCCATCCAGTAAAGGGTACTAGTCGGCACCCTAGGTTGTGACTGGGCCATTACTATTCCTTATTTTTTTGCTTAATTTACTCTAAGCATGGCTTGTAAATTTCATCTGGTTGTAAAATTAGTATTATTCAATAACATCTTGGATTATTACTCAGGACCACAATACCTCTAATTACTTATCGTTTCCTTTCTTTTTTGATGTATTTTTATTTGGGGGGAATGGGGGCTAACATGCACTAGAGTTAGTACCAACATGCATTAAATTTTCTTACATTATCATTACATGAAAAGTGAGATAAAATTACAGGGTCATAGTCACAAGCATCATACGTAGCCCCAACAAACTTCTGCTACTAATTATCTAGAACCCCACTAGTTCCTCCACCAAAGAGGTAGTCAACATAGCTCGAAGCACGTCCAGAATCCATTGAAGCACGAGTGGTACCTACATCATTGCAAAGGTTGCCCTTGGGAGCCCAAGAATGGCAAGGGGGGATCACCATGCGTTACTCTGGAGGAGGAATCACCATACAAAATACGAGGCACATAAGGTTCCCTTAGCAAAGTAGATGAGGCATAAGGATCCACAAGATTGTAAATCTAAAGTGGCTTTACCTCCAACGGTGACTCCGGAGAAGGGCTCCCACCTCCCACACCGGAAGACTCAGGAATATCTTGATCCCTAATAGAATAACATGTTCTAGATAGAAAAGCACGTGACCTTCATGGTCGAACATATTCTTGATGGCGTTGTGGCATGGATGAAAAAGAATTAATGAAGAAGAATTAATTAGGGAAGATGAAATATAACCTTAGTTTAAGGAGAAACTCTAACGTTATCTGCCTAGGGATGGTAAGCCCTCCACAAGGACTAGAAGTGGCATACTATTAGCCATGATTGGTGGTGGTTGTACTAAAGAGAGAAGGAAGAGTTAAAAGGGTCGCCGACCAATTAAAATAAGGTAAGCAACATACTTACGCCAATGAAGGTAGAAGGAAATGGGAGTTCTGGGCATTTCGATTCAAAGATTAATGGAATCTCCACATAAGTAGCTTCTCTCCCTTCTCTAGACACCTCGATGTTTAGGCTCGGGATAGGAGCCCTAACAGTCGTTACCTGCAACTCAGGGATTTTAGATGTTAATAATAAGATGAATGTATAAGGAGAAAAGCATAAAGTATGCATACCAAATGGGTCATAAGGTGACTGAGATAAGCCCCACAGTCGCCTTGATGATTTACATAGTCGATAAAGTGAATGCCCTCCTCCATCTCGGCTATGTCCTTAAGGGAAAATTCCCTCACATAAAACATAGACCGAGGAGGGTCTTAAGGAACAAATTGGGGATGCTACCTAACAAATCGGGGTGCAACCTGTTAATCTAAATACTAGACAAAGCCGAAAGGTCCTTCCATAAGAATGCTGCACTGGGTATAAAACTAAGTAGCTTCAACTTCAACAGGAAGAACACAGTTCCTCCATGGGTGAAAATTGGCATACAAAAAGGGGAAAATCTAGTATGAGGAAGATGCCTTTGCTAAATCATTTTGTAAAATAAAAAGGACTTCACCATTCTTAAAACATCAATAGCTGCACGAAAACGCTAAGATCTCCCGAATGGAACTTCTTCCTAATTTGGTTTCTCTTAGTCCACGAAACCATGGCTAGAAAATTCATAGGCACTCGAGATCCTAGAGAAAGAGCTGGGAAATATTCGTGAAACTAGAGAAGCAAGAGGAATCCCACCTCAATAACTCTCCATATACCCCCAAAGGGTATACTTGTACGTTGCTCCCCATGGATGCGCTTAACCTTTCGGATTCCTTAGCGCATTCTGCGAATTAAGGTGGAATATGTGGGATCTCCCTAGTTCAAACACCTTACCCTATCTAAGTCAACTAAGTTGACTAAGTAGTAGAGGTGGCAGTGGTTGCTGAGGTTGGCAAAGATAGTCGTGCTGAGAAGGAAAGTAAGAATCAAACGGGATTGTTGATCGGAGGAGTGTGGGGCCCACCCCTCATGATCATTCATTAAATCCTCTAAGATACTGT
The DNA here is from genome assembly GCA_002740545.1 of Lophocereus schottii. Classification (NCBI taxonomy): domain Eukaryota; kingdom Viridiplantae; phylum Streptophyta; class Magnoliopsida; order Caryophyllales; family Cactaceae; genus Lophocereus; species Lophocereus schottii. Next base: position 4,082 of record NCQV01058823.1, on the reverse strand, counting down.
AGGAGAAGTAATCTCTAGGAGGAATAGATCCCATAGTTGACCCAAAGAGATGAAGGAGCTTGATCACGATGAACATAAAATCCCTCCTGATAGACTAGTTGCTCTCCTGTGAAACCAAGACTCATTAGCACAGCGAAATCAAAAGGAGTGATAGTCTTCTCACCGAAAGGGAGGCAAAACATGTTAGTGATATCCTAAAATCGCTCAACCACACCGTAAGTGATAAAGTGAGTCCACCACCCTATGTAATGCAGAGTAGAAAGCGCCAAATCCCGCATTTTATATGACAATTTGAATTTGAGCACTCTATGTACTAAGTTCAAGCATGAACTTTCTAGGGGCACTAGCACCCTTAATTTTATCATCTGGCAAAAGAAAGAAGAGAACATATTTTAGGTCCTCGCCATATGGAAATTAAAAAGGTTAATAAGAAAACAAGGAGTAAAAAGAATAAACTCCTACTATGTTTATAGCTGCATGGCTAAATGCATGGCTCCAACATCTAGCAAAAGATAATGCTCATNNNATATATCAACAGGCCTCCATTCTCTTTCGGTGAAAGAATTTTGACAAAGCCTTACTTCTCTATGAGGAGGATCAGCTCTTCTTACCCTTATGATTTTCTTTCAGAACACAACTAAGAAAGGAATGGGAGAGTGGAAACAAAGAATACACACTTGAGAGTAAGAGAAAAGGATGGTGTAAATTATGCAAAGGAGAGGAGGCTATTTATTGAGAAAGAACGCAAAGCAAGGGAGGTGTATACCGGTCGGATTCTACCTATAGGTACCTTACCAAACAATAAGCATCCAATGGACCAAAAAGCAAGAGAACAAGCATCTAAGGG
>NCQV01058810.1:12132-25892 GCA_002740545.1 Lophocereus schottii | reverse complement strand
TTATTCTGCATAAATTTTATTTTATAAATTTTATTTTATAATTTTGGAGCTCAATAATTTAATTATATTGATTAGTTAGATGTTTGAATATTTTATCCAATTACCCGCCAGATTAGGTTTTTTTTGTGATTGTTTGAGTCATAGAGTTAAATCTTAATAGTCTTTAGTTTAGGATTTTATTTTATTTTTTTAGTTTTTTATTTTTTCTATTTATTAAATTTTCAGCTAATTTTTGTGTGCTATTTTTATTGTTTTACTTAGTTAGAAATTTATTTTTAATTCAATCTTTTTACTGGTGGTTAATTAAAATTTTATGGGGTCACGGAAAGTTTTATAGGATTTATTGAATATGTTTCGAGTTTGTTGTGATTTTTTTCTTCTGTTTTCAATTAAAGATTATTTGCAGGTGAAATATTTGGTCAAAAATTCTAAAAGTTTAAGATCTAATTTGATATATTTTTACACATTCGACTTAAATTTTTAGAATCAAATTCATATGTTAGGTGTGGTAATTAATTCAATTTTTAAATTAGTAGTTTGCAGTTTCGTGTTTTTTTAATTTGAGTTCATTACTTTGTAACTTAAAATCTATTTCTGCGTGGAATCGACCCTACTTGCCCTATCTATAGTCCTTAACATATAATTAAGGAGTATTTAGGTTATTTAATTTGTAGGCACTGGGATACACCTTACAAATTTTGGCACCATTACAGGAGAAATTATTCGCATAATTTATTTATTAATTTATTTTTATTATTGTTTACTTTTGTTTTGAATTTTTTTTTAAGAAAGTAATCATTTCAATTGATTCTTTATACTTATTTAATTATTTCATTTCAGGTTTATGAACATTGACAAGAGAATAGAAAGGATCAACTCTTACGTTGAATTCTTGAACAACGCCACTGTAGAACAATCACTTGAGATTTTTGTAAACGACGAAGAAGACGAAGAAGAACCACTTATGGCAACAAGAACTTTGAAGGAGTTAGCTGTGCCAGACGTCACATAACAACCGCTTGGCATTGTTTTCCCTGAATTGGAGAAACTGTTGAAGTTGAATTCAGGTTTTTTCAATCTACTACCTAAGTTTAATGGTTTATCTGATGAAGATCCTCATATGCATTTGAAAGAGTTTTTAGTTGTTTGTTCTACTATGAGACCCGATGGGTTTGATGAGGATCAGGTTAAGCCTCGTTCTTTCCCTCTACATAACTGGGCCAAGGGTTGGTTATATGACCTTCCTCCTAGATCTATTACTACTTGAACTCAATTGTAAAAATCTTTTCTTGAGAAATTTTTCCCTGATATTAGAATTGATGCTATTAGAAAATAAATTTATGGAATTAGGCAAAACTTGAATGAGCCATTATATGAATACTGGGAAAGGTTTAAAAGACTTTGTAGTAGTTGTCCCTAACATCAAATTAATGACCAACTGTTAATTCAATACTTTTATAAAGGACTGTTGCCTAATGATAGGGGAATGATAGATGTTGCTAGTAGAGGAGCCTTAGTTGACAAAACACCTACCCAAGCTATGACTTTGATCTCTAATATGGCATAAAACTCACAACAATTTAATACTAGATCTGACTTGGTAATCGGTAGGGTTAACAAGGTTGATACTATTCAACACCAGTTAGCAGCTTTGACCTCCAAGTTAGACAAGTTGATGACCAGAGGACCTAGTACTGGGGCAGTATGTGAAATATGCTGTATAGAAAGTCATCCTACTAATGTTTGTCCAACCATACAAGAGGGGAATGTTAATGCTATGTTTAACCATTAACCCAGGAAGTATAACCCTTACTAATGAGGGTTGGAGGGATCACCCTAATCTTAGGTACGGACCACCTAATCCACCTGGTTTTACTCGACCTCAACCTCCAGCTAACCAAACTGACAAGACGTCCCTTTTGTTAGAACAGTTAATGAAAAAGATTGACCAAGATAAGAAAGACACAGAGGCTAGATTTAATTCAATGGAAACTGTCCTTAAACAAATGAGCCAAACTCAATCCGCTTTAGAAACTTTAGTTAGTAACATGCAGTCTCAGAGTAGCAATAGGTTGCTTGCCCAATCCTTTACAAATCCTAAGGATAATGTTAGTGCCATAACTTTCAAGAGTGGAAAAGAATTAGGAGAGCCCATATGTCTAAGAAAGAGGTTGAGAGTTAGAAAGAGGTGAGTGAGAAAACTAAAACCATGGAACAAGATGAGGGTGAGGAAAAGAAGGGGGAAGAACCAAAGAGTAGGAAGCATCAAGAGATGACTCCAGAGGACTTTAACAAACCCCCCCTCCCCACTAAGTTCATAGACCACCCTTCCCACATAGATATGCCCAACCTAAGCGTAATGTAGTGAATGATGACATTTTAGAGATGTCTAGGAAGGTAGAAATCAAGATTCCTCTTTTAGATGCTATACAACAAGTGCCTAGATATGCCAAGTTTCTAAAAGAATTGTGCACCAATAAAAGAAAATTAAAAGGGAATGAAAAGATTAGTGTGGTGGAAAACATATCTACTGTGTAAAGACCCTGGCATGTTTTCTATACCTCGCAAAATAGGTAACAGTAGCTTTGATAAATGTGTGCTTGACATAGGAGCTTCTATCAATGTTATGCCTAGATTTGTTTATAATTCTCTTAATCTTGGACCTTTAGAACAAATTAGCTTGGTGATTCAGTTAGCTGAGAGGAGTAATGCTTACCCTAATGGTGTCTTAGAAGATGTTTTAGTCCAGGTTAATGAGCTTGTCTTCCCTGCTGATTTCTATGTACTTGATATGGGAGGGGGAGAGAATGAACCACCCATTCTATTTGGCCAACCATTTTTGAAAACCTCTCGGACAAGGGTTGATGTTAACCCATGACCATTTTCGAAAACCTCTACAACAAAGATTGATGTTAACACACGACCATTTTTGAAAACCTCTAGGACGAATCTTACAAATTTTACAGATTTAAGGATATATTTTTACAAAATTTATAAGGCGTGTCACAGTACCTATAAATTAAATAACCTAAATATCCTTTAATTATATGTTAAGGACTATAGATGGGGCAAGCAGGGTCAATCCCACAAGAAAATAGATTTTAAGTTATAAAGCAATGAACTCAAATTTTAAAAATAGAAAACTGCGATCTACTTATTTAAAAATTTAATTAATTAAACACTTAACATACGAATTAAATACTTAAAATTTAATGTAGAATGTGTTAAAATATATCAAATTAGATCTTAAAATTTGAGAATTGTTGATTAAATATTTCACCCGCAAACAATCTTTAACTAAAAATGGAAGAAAAATCACAACAAACTTGAAACAGATTCAATAAATTCTATAAACATTTCTGTGACTCTCTAAAATTGTAGTTAACCACTAGTACAAAGATTGAATTAAAAATAAATTTCTAACTAAGAAAAACAATAAAAATAACACACAAAAATCTCCTGAAAATTAAATAAATAGAAAAAAATTTTAAAAAAATCCTAAACTAAAGACTACTAAGATTTAACTCTATGACTCAAACAATCACAAAAAAAAACTAATATAGGGGAATAATTGGATAAAATATTCAAATATCTAACTAATCAATATAATTAAATTATTGAACACCAAAATTATAAAATAAAATTTATGCAGAATAAAAGAAAATAAATATCACTCAATGAGAAAATTGCTTAACTAGAATACATATTTTACCATGTTTCGTTATTTAACCATTGATACACATATTATATTTACTGAATAGTTAAACTGTAGGTTAATTACGTCTATAACCTATATTTTCTCTTGCTGTTTAATACACCCTAGAACGTCTAAGGATGAATTCTTTTAAGTCATTTAACTTATTACTCTACAGCATAACAAATTAAAGATTCAAAGCATTAAATTTTAGGAAAACTTCATCTAACCTAAATCATTAAATCCTCTACAGCAGATTCATATAATTTAGACATAAGTTTATTCCTTTAACCTTAATAGTCAAAAGTTGTTACTAGATAACACTATTTAAATGTTAGAATTATTTAGGTGGTTAAACAAAAATAATTCAACATTCAACATTAAACAATTATTCCAAACTTAGATTATTCACATAAACATAATATAAAATTTAAGCACACAAAATTTATCTTACAAAGAATAAGTTCAGATGGTAAACTATAATATTAGGTCAAGCAAAATACTAAACTAGCCTAATATAGTAATACTAAAACAAATGTCTTTAATAAATAGCACCAAAATTAAAAAAAAAGAAAAGAAAAGCAGAGTGAAACGAACGAAACATACCAACACCAAAATGAAGATTATGATGAAGATGGTGATATTTGATGATGGTGCTTTTGTTGTGAAATGGTGAAGATGAATATGAGTAGAAGCAGCTGAAGGTTATGATGATGATTTATGATGAAGATGATTCTACTGATGGTTTCGATGGATTCTGAAGATGGTTGAGATGATATATATGATGCTGATGATGGAAGTTATAATGATTTTTGATGATGATTCTAGAGCTTTTATACTGGCTTTGTAATGGGGGTGATGAAGGTTGTTGGTGGTGGTGAGGGAGAAGAGGAGGAAATGCAGTTTAGCTGTGAGATTGTGTGGTTGTGCGATGAAGACGGATATGAAAGATATTGGTGATGGGTGTGCCGTGGAGAAGTTTTGCTATGATTTTTTTTGGGCGGGGGTAATGATAAAAGGGCTTGGACTGAAAACTTCTTGGCCCAATCTTCATTTTCGACATTACTTCATCTTTTTCCCGCAACTTACCTGAGTTATTCATTGCCTTGGAATGAGGCGTTCTTAAAAATTCTTCCCTTGATCCATTTACCCTGAAAAATTAAGGAAGAAAAATATAGAAAGTAGCACATTAATATCAAATTAAAAATTGGCCCAATATTAATATTTTAGCCCATAATTATAATTACAACTTAAATTAGGTCCAATAGCCCATGTTTTCATTTTCACCATTATTTTTCCCTAAATATGCAAATGCAACCAAATATGCAACTATATGCTACAAATAAAAAAAATATCTAAGTAAATAAGGATAGAATAAATATGAAAATAAAGCTCTAACAAATACCCACACACTTAGGCTTTTGTCGCCCTCGATAAATTTATTAACCTAAAAATAAAAATAAAATAAAATAAAATCAACCACTTTTGTAGGGATCACGATTGCATTGAGCACGTGCAACAAGTTCTTTAAACCTCCGGGTGGTTCACGGTAGGATGAGTATGGATCTCGTGAGGGTTTCCAGCAAGTATACCCACAAAATCATGCAGTGCAATGTAAGAATCCTAATAAATGAAAAAATGATCATGCTACACTACTATGAAAAGAATTTATTTACTTCGCATCAAATCAATTTAAAACTAAAATTTTCACTCACTTAACTCATATGCGTACCCCTTATTTCCTTTTCGCATCATCATAAAAGAACAAAAATGTCATGGATTGACAACTCAGATAGGACTTGGATAAATTTAAGGATAATCACACCCAGCGCCACTGGACATCGGGTACAAAGCAATCAAATAAGTCCAATTAGACTCCGCAAGAATGCAATAATATGAGCCATCCGGAGCCTTTCTACCATCTAGGCTTTTCACTTAATTCTAACATAACTAATCATAAGCAGTCTGTAAAAAAAATTCGACATGAGATATGGGCTTAGGCTTGGGGGGGGACAAAATGGTCATGGGTTTGTGTGTTTAATTCTTATTTTTTTGTTGCGGAAGGTTAAAAATTGAGAACAAAGGTTAGTGCTCATGACATATGTGTAGATGCATATCATTAAAATCCTTACTGCCATAAGAGTTTCACACCAAATATTTGTAAACCCAAATAACGACCCACAGACAAGGATGTTTATCGCTAATATTTAGAAATAGGGGAAGATAAAGAAGTATGTTGGATGGATTTTTTTTTTTTCAAAGGCAAATATATCATTCCCCCCTAAATGAATAAATATCCTATAAAAACCCAAAAATAAAAGACAACCCAACAAATTCCCAAAGGTAATGAAAATGATCTCACTCATCCTATGTTTCCCAAATAAACCACTCCAATGATATGCAATGATGTCGCTGAGCAAGGGTCAAATAAATAAATTGGATACGTACAACATAATATCCAATAAGGGGAAAATGAGGCGGGACAATGTAGGTTTAAAAGGGTTTAGGAAAGGCAGTGGGATTTATATATGTAAGGATCAAAATCTCATGTTCAACACTCTTTACAGTAACAAACAATCAGTTTTTTGTTAGAATTTCAGTTAGAGCCTATCAAGTTTAAAGCTAGAGGAAAATAAAGATCATATTCTTACACTAGTCGCAATGTTTCTCTTTCCAACAAGGCTAGATATCCATGCATTTTACTGCACAAAAATTGGGCATAGTCTCCTTAAATTTGTGTTCCATCTTCTCTTTGTTGCACAATCCTTAAATAAATGCCCTTTTCATATTCAGTTATTAGGCAAATTGGGATTATACATAAAAAAATAAATGGTGATTACCCTAGTTTTATTTTGATTTCATGCATTTTTTAATTTTTTATATATTTTTTAAACTTTCCCAGAAAAATATGTATATATAAAATAAAAATAAATAATAAATAATAAGCATGAACTAACATTCTAACGACATACAATATCTAAGGTAGTAAGGTTTCACTCCCCTACACTTAAATTTTGCATAGTCCACAATGCAAACAAAACAAAATTAAAAAAAAAAATAAATACGAACTATGATGAAATAAGTAAAAAAGGGCAGCCTGGTGCATAAACATCCCACGTTCACGCAGGGTCCAGAGAAGGGTCGTACCCCAAGGGGTGAATTGTAAGCAGTCTAACCTGACTTTGCCAGTGGCTGATTCCACAGCTCGAACCCGTGACATTTTGGTCCCACGGAGACAACCTAACTGTTGCTCAAAGGCTCCCCTTCTGTGATGAAATAAGTAAGAGAAAGGGAAAAAAAAAACTCCCTAAAAAGTAACTTGGGTTGCCTCCCATGCAGCGCCTTTGTTTCTTGTCGTTAGCTCGACCTTTATTTCAATCATGGATCTTCCAAATCAAATTCTTCTACTACATTAGCAATTCCTTCATAAAAACGTTTCAACCTGTGACCATTCACCTTAAAAACTTTGTTAGTATCAAGATTCCTTATCTCTACCGCCCCATTAGGATGGACATGAGTGACTTTATATGGTCCAAACCACCTAGATCTAAGTTTCCTAGGAAACAATTTCAATTTTGAATGAAATTGCAAAACCTTTTCTCCTACTGAAAACTCCTTCCTAACCAACTTAGCATCATAGAATACCTTAGACTTACCCTTATAAATGACTGAATTGTCATAAGCTTCTCACCTTATTTCCGCTAACTCTTGCAATTGTAATTTTCTCTCTTTTCCTACTTCCATATAATCCATATTACACTTCTTCACAGCCCAGAAGTATTTATGTTCTAATTCTATAGGTAAGTGACATGCTTTCCCAAAAACTATCCTATATAGTGACATCTCAATTGGAGTTTTATATGCAGTCTTGATAGCCTAAAGTGCATCATCTAATCTCCTGCTCCAATCTTTCCGATCAGGTTTAACAATTTTTTCCAAAACCCTTTAGTTTCTTTATTCATGCTCTCAACTTGACCATTAGTTTGTGGGTAATAAGCAGTTGACACCTTATGAGTAATATGAAACTTACATAATAGATCTTTCAAAGTTTTATTACAAAAGTGAGTTCCCCTATCAATAATGATGGCTTTAGGCACTCCATACCTATTTAAGATGCTTTTCTTAAGATGTTTAACCACAGTCCTAGTATCATCAGTTTTGGTAGGAATAGTCTCTGTGCACTTAGATAAATAATCTACACAAACTAAGATATATTGGTTTCCAAAAGAAGGGGTAAATGGGCCCATAAATTCAATGCCTCATACATTAAAAATCTCACATATAAATATATTATATCAGGGCGTTTGATTTCTATCACTTAAATTTCCAGTTCTTTGGCACATGTCACATCTTTTATAGAATTTAAAACAATCTTTATGATTTGTGGGCCAGAAAAATCCACATTCTAAAACTTTATGTGTAGTGCATTTAGGACCAAGTGACCCCCTCCCTCTCGGGAGTGACTAAACTCCAAAATAGATAAAATTTCAGAATCGTCAACACATCTTCTACTTACTTAGTCGCTACAAAAATGCCACAAATATGGTTCATCCCACACATAAAATCTAGCTTGTGATTTAATTCTATCTTTAGCATGCTTAGGCATATTAGTAGGAAAGGTTTTGGTAACTAAATAATTAACAATGTCCACATACCAAGGAAAAGCTTCAGTAACAGCATATAAATGTTCATCAGGAAAATAATTATTTTAATCCTTACTAATTTCTCCAGTTGGAATTCTACTTAGATGGTGAGCTACGTGGTGATCTAGGCCTTTCATATCCTTAATTTCTGAATCAAACTCTTGTAAGAGTAAGACCCATCTAATTAGTCTAGGTTTGGCCTCTTTCTTTTTCATTAAATATTTTAAAGTAGCATGATCAGAATATACCGTGATCTTAGTACCCAGCAGATAAGATACAAATTTTTCTAATGCAAACACTATAGCATACAATTCTTTCTCAGTAACTGTATAATTACATTGTGCAGCATCTAATGTCTTACTGGCATAACAAATCACATGAGATTCCCTCCCCTGTTTTTTCTCTAAAGCAGCCCTTACTGCTTTATCAGAAACATCACATAAAAGTAGAAAAGGAAGGGCATAATTAGGTGCCTGAACAATACGAAGCGAAATCAAACACTTCTTTAATTCATCAAAAGCATGCGTGCAATCATCATTAAAAATAAACTCAACATCCTTAGCAAGCAAAGCACATAACAGAGAAGCAATTTTTCAAAAATTCTTAATGAATCGCCTATAACACCCTACATGCCCCAAAAATGATCTAATATCTTTTACACTAGATGGGCAAGGCAAAGATTGAGTTACTTTTACCTTAGCTTTATCAACTTCTAAACCTTTCTTTGAAATGATATGCCCTAGTAGCACTCCATGATCAACCATAAAATGACATTTTTCAAAGTTCAAAATTAAATTTGTTTCAATGCAACGCCTAAGAATTAATGTCAAATTATGCAAACTTTGGTCAAAAGAGTCACCATGCACAGTAAAATCATCCATAAACACTTCCATAATCTTATCGATGTAATCAAAAAATATGGACATCATACAACATTGAAAAGTAGCAGGTGCATTACAAAGGCCAAAAGGCATGCTTTTAAATGCATAAGTACCAAAAGGGCAAGTGAAAGTGGTCTTATACTGGTCCTCTGGAGCTATTGGTACTTGTAAGTAACTCAAATATCCATCTAGGAAGCTATAGTAAGAATAACCTGCTATCCTTTCTAATATTTGATCCATAAAAGGTAAGAAAAAGTGATCTTTGTTAGTTGCCTTGTTTAACTTCCTATGGTCAATACATACCCTCTAACGTGACTGCACTCGTGTGGGTATGAGCTCTCCCTTTTGTAGGTCACTACAGTTGTGCCACCTTTCTTAGGGACTACGTGTATGGGACTAACGCACCAAGAATCAGCAATGGGGTAGATCACCCCTGTTTCCAACCACTTTAAGATTTCCTTTTGCACCACCTCCATCATAGGAGGATTAAGACGGCATTGAGAATCTTTCTTAGGGGTTATATCAGGTTCTAAGGCAATTTTATATGTACATAATGTTGGACTCAATCCTTTAATATCAGCTAAAGTCCATCCCATTGCACTCTTGTTCTCTCCAAGAACTCTAATCAATTTTTCCTCTTGCAATTTAGTTAAAGAATTATAGATAATTACAGGTAAAGTTTCGTCATCACCCAAGTATACATATTTCAAATTAACAAGCAAAGGTTTCAATTCAGGCTTAACTATAGTATCTTCGGTTGACATGGTGTTAACAAATAACTTTTATCTAGCAATTTGAAAAGGGGGTTGCATACTTTGTAAGGACTTCAAGTCATAAATAATATCCACCAATTTATCACATAAAACATAATCACACTCAGTTACATTAGTACCAGACAAACTATGAGTAATAGCCAGATTCAAAACATCATCATTATCCAATTTGAAAACATCTTGGGATAATTTTTCATATACTTCCAAGGCATTCACATTATGTTCGTCAGTAGGAAATTGCATTGCATCAAATATATTAAATTTGATCACTTCACCATCAAATTTCATGGTTAACTGACCACTATGTACATCAATCTTTGTCCTAAAGGTCTTCAAAAATGGTCGGCCAAGTAGACTGGGTGGTTCATTCTCTCCCTAACCCATGTCAAGTACATAAAAATCAGCAGGGAAGACAAGCTCTTTAACCTGGACTAAAACATTCTCTAAGACACCATCAGGATAAGCATTACTTCTATCAGCTAACTAAATCACCAAGCTAGTCTGTTCTAAAGGTCCAAGATTAATAGAATCATAAACAGATCTAGGCATAACATTGATAGAAGCTCCTAAGTCAAGCAAACATCTATCAAAGCTACTGTTACCTATTTTACAAGGTATAGAAAACATGTCAGGGTCTTTACACTTAGGAGCTAACTTGTTTTTAAGCACAGCAGATATGTTTTCCTCCACACTAATCTTTTCATTCTCTTTTAATTTTCTTTTATTAGTGCACAATTCTTTTAGAAACTAGGCATATCTAGATACTTGGTTTATAGCATCTAAAAGAGGAATATTGATTTCTACCTTCCTAAACGTCTCTAAAATCTCATCATTAGCCGCCTTATGCTTAGGTTGGGCATATCTATGTGGGAACAGTGGTCTATAAACATAGTGGAGGAGTTTGTTAAAGTCCTCTAGAGTCATCTCTTGATGCTTCCTACTCTTCGGTTTTTCCCCCTTCTTTTCCTCACCCTCATCTTGTTCCTTGGTCTTAGTTTTCTCACTCACCTCTTTCTGACTCCCAACCTCTTTCTTAAACATATGGAGCTCTCCTAGTTCCTTACCACTCCTTAATGTTATGACACTAACAATATCCTTAGGATTTGTAAAGGCTTGGGCAGGCAACCTATTACTACTCTGAAACTGCATGTTACTAACTAAGGTTCCTAAGACAGATTGGATTTGGCTCATTTGTTTAAGGATAGTTTCCATTAAATTAAATCTAGCATCTGTGTCTTTCTTATCTTGGTCAATCTTTTCATTAACTGTTCTAATAAAAGAGACGTCTTATCAGTTTGGTTAGCTAGAGGTTGAGGTCGAGTAAAACCAGGTGGATTAGGTGGTCCATACCCAAGATTAGGGTAATCTCTCCAACCCTCGTTGTAAGTGTTAGAGTAAGGGTCATACTTCCTGGGTTAATCGTTAAACATAGCATTTACATTCCCCTCTTGTAAGGTTGGACAATTATCAGTAGGGTGACCTTCTATACAGCATATTCTACATACTACCCCAGCACTAGGTCCTCTGGCCATCAACTTATCTAACTTAGAGGTCAAAGCTGCTAACTGGTGTTGAATAGTATCAACCTTGTTAACCCTACCAGTTATCAAGTCAGATCTAGTATTAAACTATTGTGAGTTTGTGCCATATTGGAGATCAAAGTCATAGCTTAGGTAGGTGCTTTTCCAACTGAGGCTCCTCCACTGGCAGCATCTATCATTCCCCTATCATTAGGTAACAGTCCTTTATAAAAGTATTGTTGGTCATTAATCTGGTGTTGGGGACAACTACTGCAGAGTCTTTTAAACCTTTCCCAGTATTCCTACAGTGACTCAGTAGCATTTTGCTTAATTCCACAAATTTGTTTTTCTAATAGTACCAATTCTACTAGCAGGGAAAATTTCTCAAGAAAAGATTTTTGCAATTGAGTCCAAGTAGTGATAGATCCAAGAGGAAGGCTATATAACCAATTGTTGGATAAGTTATGTAGAGAAAAAGGGAAAGCACGAAGCTCAACCTAATCCTCATCAACCCCATTGGGTCTTATAGTAGAACAAACAACTAAAAACTCTTTCAAATGCATATGAGGATCTTTACCAGACAAACCATTAAACTTAGGCAGTAGATTGAGAAAACCGGAATTCAATTTCAACGGTTTATTCAGGAAAAACAATGCCAAACGGTTGCTGCGTGACGTCTGGCACAGCTAACTCCTTCAAAGTCCTTGCCGCCATAAGTGGTTCTTGTTTGTCTTCTCCGTGGTTCACAAAAATCTCAAGTAACTGTTCTACTATGGTGTTGTTCAAGAATTCAAGGTAAGAGTTGATAAGTTCTATTCTCTTGTTAACGTTCATAAACCTGAAAAGAAATAATTAAATAAGTATAAAGAATCAATTGAAATGATTACTTTCTTTAAAAAAATTCAAAACAAAAGTAAACAATAATAAAAATAAATTAATATATAAATTATGAGAATAAATTCAAGACTTAGTAACAAAAATAATTTCCATGGCAACGGTGCCAAAATTTGTAAGGCGTGTCGCAGTGCCTACAAATTAACTAACCTAACTACCCTTTAATTATATGTTATGGACTATAGATAGGGCAAGTAGTATCGATCATACGATGAAATAGATTTTAATTTACAAAGCAATGAACTCAAATTTAAAAAAACACAAAACTACAAACTACTGATTCAAATATTGAATTAATTAACACACCTAGCATACGAATTAAATCCTGAAAATTTAATATAGAATGTGTAAAAATATATCAAATTAGATCTTAAAATTTTAGAATTTTTGACCAAATATTTCACCCGCAAACAATCTTTAACTGAAAATAGAAGAAAAGTCACAACAAGCTTGAAACGGATTCAATGAATTCTATAAAACTTTCCGTGACTCCCCAAAATTGTAATTAACCATTAGTAAAAAGATTGAATTAAAAATAAATTTCTAACTAAGTAAAACAATAAAACTAACACACAAAAATCTCCTGAAAATTAAATAAATTAAAAAATTAAAAAAATCCTAAACTAAATACTACTAAGATTTAACTTGACTCAAACAATCACAAAAACAACTAATATGGGGGGTAATTGGATACAATATTCAAATATCTAACTAATCAATATAATTAAATTATTGAGCACCAAAATTATAAAATACAATTGATGCAGAATAAAAGAAAATAAATACCACTCAATGAGAAAATTGCTTAACCATAATATATATTTTACCATGTTCTATTATTTAATCATTGATACACATATTATATTTATTGAATAGTTAAACTATAGGTTAAGAGCATCCATAACCCCTATTTTCTCTTACTATTTAATACACCCTAGAACGTCTAAGGATGAATTCTTTTAAGTCATTTAACTTATTACTCTACAGCACAACAAATTAAAGACTCAAAGCATTAGGTTTTAGGAAAACTTCATCTAATCTAAATCATTAAATACTCTACAGTAGATTCATGTAATTTAGACTTAAGTTGATTCTTTTAATCTTAATAGTCAAAAGTTGTTACTAGTTAACAATATTTAAATGTTAGAATTATTTAGGTGGCCAAACAAAAATAATTCAACATTCAACATTAAACAATTATTCCAAATCAATTTAGATTACTCACATAAACATAATATAAAATTTAAGCACATAAAACTTATGTCAAAAAGAATAACTTTAGATGGTAAAGTATAATATTAGGTCAAGCTTCACTACTGCTGATTTTTCCGATGGAATTTCAGACCGAAAAAATA
>NCQV01058810.1:0-11937 GCA_002740545.1 Lophocereus schottii | reverse complement strand
ATTGGCTCCATCTGCCTCAATTTTTTTCAAAAAAAATGAAAATTCCATGGAAATCCATCGGAACTCCGTCGACAATCCGTCGGAATTTTTAGAAATTTTTTCAAAAAAATGAGCACCCTGAGCAAACCCAAAACCACATTTAAAATCAAAAATCTACCAATTACTCAATAAATTTCTACAACCAATACAAATTATTATATTATTGTTAAATTGTAACTCCAATTTCTCAATTTCAAGAAAATATCTATTACAAACTAAACAAACAACACTTACATAGTAAAATTTCATATTCACATCAACACAACCAAATTCAAAACCCAAAATCTACAAATAACTCAATAAAATTTCAACAACCAAAAAAAATTATTATATAATTGTTAAATTCTAGCTCAAATTTGTCAAATTCATCAAAAAATTTACTACAAACTAAACAAACCACTTACTTGAAATTACAAGAGGAATTCGGTGGTGGAATTGGATTGTCGGCGACAAAGTGGGCGGCGAAACCGGCGGCTGGCGGCGACCCACGACGCTCCCCCTCTCTCTCTAAGTCATGCGCTGCCTCTCTCTCTATTTCACCATCCGAAATGAGGACGAACTCGGGCTAGGGGTTAAATATTCTTTGTCCGACGGAATGAACACGAACTCGGGTTAGGGGTTAAATATTCTTTGTCCGACGAAATATTCCGTCGGACAAAGAATATTTTTAAAAAAAATTTTGTCGATTTTTACTGAGATCTGGTCAATGCTAACTAGAGCTCCGACGGACATTTCGTCGAGATTCCGTCAATTTTCCGATGGACCAGTCAGATTCCGTCGGACATTCCGACGGAATAAATGTCCGTCGGAACATCCGCCGCCTCAATTTACTTTTCCGTCTTCCTGTCGCTCTGTCCGCCAGCCTTTCCGACGGCCTCTTTTTCGGTCGGCATTTTCCGTCGGAAAAATCAAAATTTTCAGTAGTGAAAAATGCTAAACTAGCCTAACATAGTAATACTAAAACAGATGTCTTTAACAAATGACACCAAAATAAAAAAAGAAAAAAAAAGCATAGTGAAACGAACGAAACATACCAACACGAAAATGAAGATGGTGATATCTAATGATGATGTTTTTGTTGTGAAATGGTGAAGATGAATATGAGGAGAAGCAACTGGAGGTTGCGATGATGATTTATGATGAGGATGATTCTGCTGATGGTTTCGATGTGTTCTGAAGATGGTTGAGATGATAAATATGATGCTGATGATGAAAGTTGTGATGGTTTCTGATGATGTTTCTGGAGCTTTTATAATGGGTTTGTAATGGGGGTGATGAAGGTGGTTGTGGTGGTGAGGGAGAAGATGAGGAAATGTAGGTGAGCCATGAGATTGTGTGGTTGTGCGATGAAGACGGAGATGAGAGATATTGGTGATGGGCATGGTGTGAAGAAGTTTTGCTGTGGTTTTTTGGGGGGGGGTTGATGATAAAAGCGCTTGGGCTGAAATCTTTTTGGCCTAATCTTCATTTTCGATAGTGCTTCATCTTTTTCCCACAACTTATCCGAATTATTCATTACCTTAGAATGAGTTGTTCTTAATAATTCTTCCCTTGGTCCATTTACCCTGAAAAATAAGGAAGAAAATTATAGCAAGTGGCACGTTAATATCAAATTAAAAATTGGCCCAATATTAATATTTTAGCCTATAATTATAATTACAACTTAAATTAGGTCCAATAACCCATGTCTTCATTTTTATCATTATTTTTCCCTAAATATGCAAATGCAACCAAATATGCAACTGCATGCTACAAATAATAAAAATATCTAAGTAAATAAGGATAGAATAAATATGAAAATAAAGGTTTAACAAAAGACTTCCACTGCAAATCATTAGTAAATAAGGGATTAAGTTAGAGTAACCAGGCATTGAAATTAGGGGCGTTACAACTCTCAGGCATCAGTTGAGTACCTGGTGCGGGTGGGGAGGGCGGTCCCTGTGGTGGTGCTGGGGTTGCAGGGGAGATGTACTTGATGTAACGGAAAGACATGCTGTAGAATCTCCATGATAATCCCGCTCTACTTAAACTTCTCCCTCAACAACAACTCTATAGATCGTCCAAGTTCCTTGGGCCTGAAACCTAGGCCCGTCCCAACCTGAGTTCCCTGTTGCCATATAGTGATGATAACAGAGCCTAAACTCCACCCATGGATCAACTGTAGGTAATGATCAGAGTCGTCTATGTGCACGAACCGTAGTACTGTGAAGTTCGGAGAAAGGTCCTGTGCATGAGCCTCTATACTAGCATGCAGCAGCGCGATGTAAGCAGCCATAGATGCACCAAACATCATGTTAACACCATAAGGGTCCATCTAACAAAGAAAAGACATATATGAGAGGCATGCATAACCGTAATTAAGGAATATGAAAATATAAATAACCTGCATTTCTAGTATCGTTACCACACTTATAATATCACTCTAGCAATATACAATGGTCTTCACTACCAATCATTCTCACCCTCTTATTTCTAAACTCCACATTCCACAAAGAAAATCTCAACCTGGCTCTAATACCAAATCTGTAACACCCCAAATGTACATAAATTACTTTTTGCGTTTCTTTTATTAATTTTCTCAATTAGACATGATAACCCAAATGATCAGGTGTTACCGCCGTCCAACAAGGACAAGGCTTTGCTTGTACATGATAAATTTAGCCATAATAATCAATGTTTATCATCAAAGGTATTCACACCATCACAACCTATCAGACCATTTAGATAAATATAGAAACTGTTCTAACATCAAAATCATTCAAACCTCTCAAGGATTATACAAAAATATAGAATTCTGATAAAATATACACTTTCAACATCAAAATATATCACAATACAGTGTTATAAACATCTCAACGATAATATACCACCATTCTATATATACTTCCTAGCTCACTTATCATCTTCACCCGCCATGCCCGCCTGAGGGCGATTCACTGAACACTTTCCTAAAACAAAACATGAAAATATTTGGAACTGTGAGTCGAAACTCAATACATGGATTCCTATATTGTTAAACATTCAGGGAAAAAAAACTAATTGGGCCCGTATTGCAATTCATTTTTAATTAAACACAGGGATGAGATAAATACGAAACTACGTTATCAATTATTATCTGAAGATAAGTGTACACTTGCCAAGCCGATTGGGACCTGGCCTGAAGCCGCGCGGATAACTAAAGGGTTATGCCCTATAACTAATAATTGATGGGTCACTAATTATGTGATAAATCACTGATTAAACTGATTCATTGATGTACTTGCCAAAACATTATTATTTTGATAAATACGTGCTGATTTCTAAAGATATAGACAATGAACGTATCTGAAATTTTTAAATGTAAGCTCACTGAATAATATTATGCACAAAAGTGGAAAGAATGATAGATTAAGCCCTAACTCTGTACAAAATTATCGTTGTAGGAACATATGGTTAGCAAAAAATATTTATTTCATAGATAATAATTTAGTAAAATAAAAGTAAAAGCATAACAGCTGCTTAGAGAGAATGACTCATGACTTTTTCATCTGACCTTTGATTAAGACTCAAGACCCCAATATAGAAATTTTAGGAAGTTTCAAAAATTTTTCATTTAGAACACCAAGCTTGATTCCCACAATAGAATGCCCAGAATGAGGTTAGAACACAAGCATGTCAGTTTTGGTCCATTCTGCACAATTTTAGTAAAACGCCCATAACTTTTCCTACAGATCTCGGATTAAGGAAATTCAAAAGGCATTTGAAAGATAACACACTGAACTATCTATCCATCAAAAATCATAATTTTCCAAGGGGCCGATCATTACCAGTTTAATCGTGAAGTATGTCTGGTTTTTCTGAAATTTTTAGCCTTCACTGTCTTAGCCTTTTCCTCTCTTTTTTACACAAATCCTCAACTAAACCATTCCTTAAAAGCATATAAACAAGCTTTGGTCCACCCAAACATAATACAAAATTGCCACACTTAAGTTCACTTCATAATCATATCCAATAAAGATCATTTTAATTTAAATACACACATAAACCAAGCTTAATGCTAGTTTAATCCAAACCATACATTACTTGCCCAAATGCTAGTTTATGACCAATTTGGACTCAGTCTAACTCATGTCAAATCACCAAAAACATCATCATAAACACCAATAGGTTAGAAGATGATCAAATCAAAGATAAAACATTCAAAATCCAACAATTTCATATCAAGCTTGCATGATTAAGGATTAACCCTAACTCTAGCATGATCCAACCTCAACTTCAACATGATCAACACTAAATAAACTCTTATTTCTTATCAAAATATCATGATCAAAGATCATAAACATCAAATAAGAATCAAAACTAAAGTAAAAAGCAAAACCAACAAGATCAAGTTCAAGATTACTCACTTTGCTTGAAGATAACTGGAGATGGAGGTGATGTTTAGTGGTTCTAATGAAGGAGGATGGTGGCTAGAGATACTAGGATGTTAGGGGGTCGGAGACCACCAAGGCTAGCCGGAAAACACCCAAATGCTACTGGAGGCTGGCTGGTCGTGAGGAGAGAGAAAGGATAGAGAAAAAGCGTGTTTTGGATTGAGTTGTGTTTTTTGGCTAATCAACTATTTTGGCTGAGTTTTTAACTAGAAAATGACTTTTTGGCTAATCGTGGTTAAGTTAATCATGGTAATTAGTTAGGTTAAGAAGCAAACATGGCGGGCTTTAAATTGGGCCGAAAAAAAGTTGGATTCGGGAATAAAACGCTTTGCAACGATAACGATTTTACGTAACTCAAAATTAAATTTTTGTGATGTTACGGAAAACAAAATAAATTACTTAGATTAAACTTGTTAGGGCCTACTATCAATTCTTCCAAAGTTTTCGTTAATCAATTAAATAAACAAATGAAATTCGAATTGTCAAGTGAGGGCCCAAATAAAATTTTCCCCACTGGCGTGAATAAATGCGATAAATAAATATGAGAAACTAGAAAAAAAAATCATGAACATGGGGTAATTAAATAAATAAACATAATTAAATAATTTTAGGGTTGGGCTATTATATCGAGTTAGGTCGAATTCATGTTCATGTCAAAGTTAAACGGGTTGAAAAATCATCGATCAGAACCTAACCTGTTTATTAAACGGATTGATCATAAAGTTGAAGTATGATTGAGACCCTTTTGCTGAGTTCTATACTTGATGCCAATGTATGGCTTTGGAAAGCTCAAATTTCTCTTCTTTCTTGCGCGGGTGTGGAGAAAATAATTAGACATGTGGATATTCGAATTGGGTTTATTTGGTTTTGTATTCGTTTCTTAGGTTAATGTAGAGCTGGGTAATAGGTTATGTCTGGTCGAATTCGTATTTGTGTCAAACTTAAACGGGTTAAGAATTCTTCGAACTGAACCTAACCTGTTTATTAATGAGTTGAAAAATCTTCACCTGTACCCATTTAATTTTAAAATGGGTTAACCCGCTTAACCCGTTTAAGATAAACATGTCAAGTTCAGTCACTTAATTAACTGTTTACATATTTAACATTTTCAACTAATATGTAATTACAGTATTAAAAATTAAGTTTACATATTACATTAAATAATTACTCTTTAAAATTCCACTGATTCATCATAATTCACAATTTCTAAAAATTTTTATGTTCTTAATTATCTAATAAATAGTAAATTGATAAATAAAAATAGAAAATGAGTTGACTTATTTAACTCATTTAATTAAACGGGCTAAATAGGTACTTTCTCGTGTCGAGAACCTCGATCTGAACCTAACCCATTTATTTAAACGGGTTAAACGTGCCAACCCATTTAATTAAACGGGTCCAAAATTTATACCGACACCCACTTAACTTCGTGTTGATTTCGGATCGATAATCGTGTTGGGTCAGCTTTTCTCAGTTCTAGGGTAATGCATGCTACATTTGACTGATACGTCATTACCTGCTGTAAGGTTGAATCTTCTATAATCATTGAATTTATTGTGCAATCAATCAAAGAGCGAACCTTTGCGAATTTTTATTTGAAGTCATATAGTTAAGTAAAGAAGCAGTAGGTGTTGCGGAGGAAATTGAAGTTTATTGTTGGTGGATCTACGTAGTTGTCACTAGGGCTCTATACATACATATATCTATATATATATATATGTATACATATATATATATGAATTACACGGATGTTTGAACGATTAAACGTTAACGTATGAGTGTATGACTTAAAAGAAGAACACAGAATAAATGGGCATAGCTAATTAAACGGATTTTATCTTTTAAATATAATTTAATATTAGAAATGAACTCATTGAAAATATACACTAACCCAAAATTGACCCGAATTAATTTATACCTAATCCGATTTACACCCAACCCGACATTCAACCGAACATTGAATCGAATGCCACCCGGCCCAAATTAGACCCGGCCGATACCCGATCCGAACCGGGTTACCGTACACAACCCGAAACATACCCGACCCAAACTTCACCCGACCCGAAACCGAAACTGAACCCGACCCGAACATGACTGACCCGAAAGTGATCCAAACCCGCATTTTACCCGAACCCGACCCGAACATGATTGATCCGAAATTAACTCGAACCGAACTACGACCCAACCCGTACCCGATCCGATTGACCCATTTGTCAGGTCTAGGGCTCTATCACCTACAGTCTTGGTGATTTCGTGATGAGTTGGTGGGATGGAATAATTTATTAACTTAAATGATTTAAGGATTATTCAATTATGTATGTGTACTTCGTTGGTGAATATGTATCTAATTCATGGCACTAATCTTTTTTATGCTTGTCACTTTGCAAAAAGATTTCAGGATTAGAAATATTCTTATTATTATTTATTCAATGTCAAAAGATAGTCAACAAACAATATTAGAACTCAAGTTTGACGTATAATTAATAGCGTATTATATACCAGTGTCTTGGTCCACCTATAATTGTTCACTTTTTGGCATTAACTTAATAGTTACATATTTACTTCTTTTGATCGTTTTAGTTCAACCGTCGTATTTGACCTATTCGCACTTATCTTGATCCGCTAAATAGTCTTGATAATTATTAGTTGCCCAAGTATTCATGAGAGCATAATAGAAAACTTGACATTCGATTGTTCACATGTAATTGTCATTGATTATCTTCTTAACCAATTGAATTCATTGATTATGTGCATACCATTACAGCGGAGGATTCATTAGATACAATTATTTATTTTTCCTACGCCCAAACTATTGCACTAATTAACTGGGTTGATACCTCAAAAAAAGATGATGAAGCATGTCCCATTCAACAACCCATTCAAGATTCAGATAGAAAATATGTGAGCTCAACAACATTTTAGATATAGTTGAAAACTTTGATGAAGAACAAACTGTAGGGGCCTGAAAAAAACCACTTATTCGTAAAAAGAAATAACTAAACATCACAATTCATAAACAAGGTCGAGTTGAAAAGCGTGCTTGCTTTGACTTATCTCATGATCAACCTCCATCTAAGTAGCAAATTAGAACCTCAAATAAACAATATTAGGTAGACAAGGCTACAAAGAAGCATTCAAAGAAGTCAATCAAACAAAAACAAACATTGGGATCGTAATATAAACCACGTGATAGCTTGTAATAAGCTCTTATTCCTATTTGAGAGGCTTGATCATTCATAGTGTGGACAGCTTCTATAGAAACGGGATTTGGAGGATTTTTATATGTTATAACGCCAATCATCCCTAGAGATCTAACAACATGGTTGCTTGAAAAATTTGATCCGACAAGGAATAGACCGAAGCTTTCTGACAATAAAATGATTGAGATAACTAAGAAGACGCTCATGCGATACCAGCCCCGCCTACAGGTCCCTAAGAAGTTTAGTAGCTTCAACATGGGAACCAAAAAATGAATACACTAGACCCCTAAATCAATGGAGGACACAATGAACTATTGGAAGATTAGGGACACCAAAAGTTGGTAAAAAGGCTTAACCAATTCTAGAAAGAGGAGATCATGGAAAAGAATTCAAAAGAACCTTTGTGCTGTATATAATTTCAACAAACATTCTCATGAATATAAATGACGATTGTTTCTTTGGAATATTGAATTCGTTAGTGGATGTTAACCAAATATCTAACTGTAATTAGTGTGCACATCTCCTGCAATGTCTTAATGAAACAGTGGTGAATTCGAAACAAAATCATATTAGATATTTCACAGAGTCACTTCTGTTTTTGATGGTAAGTGAATTGTTTACTAAATTTATTTCCTCCATTTAATACATAGATATTATTGACTAAACCTAGATATGTTGACTTACCTAAACAATATGTTTCATTGGTTTAAATGAATTTATTGACTCATCTAAACAATATTGTTCATTAATTTTGATGTGTTTGTTTGTTGCATGACACTTTTTGGTTCACTGATGTCAATCATGTTGTACAAATTAACATTTGTCCTTGCAATGAAGTACAACTCTTACATGGATGTAGTTGAATTTAAAAGAAAGAGGTGCAAAGACGGTAGTTTCCAACAACAATTCTAAGATATACAAACTTTGTATTATCAAGTTGGGCTAATATATTCATATATGAACTTGAATTTATAATGTAACTAGCTTTTAAGCTTGTGCATTGCGCATGTTATTTTAGAATTTTAGTTTAATTATAATTTATGTTTCTAATTTTGCAATTAATTTGGTGATTAGTTTTGTTAACGTTTGGTGATCCAAAATATCTCATTGTCTAGCATATATTAGAACTATTTAACTTCTTTCTCTCTTTATAAATATATCTTTAAATATACTTTCTATTGTATCTTTAATTTGTAATTAATTTGATGATTAGTGTTTATCAATGTTTAGTGATAATATTAACATATCAGAATTATTTGGCTTCTTTGTTCTTTAAATGCAACACTAAAAATATTTTTTTAATTATTGTGATATTAAAACATAAATTATATTTTTTGATAAAACTTAAATACTAAGATATTATTTATCAATAGGACGCGTGTTGCTACCACAACGCTCGCACTCACTTATGTATATGTGTGTGTTTCTATTTCTGTGTCTATGTTTGTGTGTCTGTATGTGTCTATATATATGATTGTTTTGACTGTTGAAACAAACATATTCTTACGCTGCATTATATTGATTTGTTCATTACTATATGTCAATTTGTCCAATACAGCATCATCGTTTGCCCTTAAATTTTTATACTAAACATTGACTTGTCCACTTGCCACATCTATGTTGTTTATGAATGTGAACTTAAATATAAGTAAATGCTTATCGGATAGGCCATTACTTACCCAAATTGTCTGCAGCAATAGCAGTTTCTAGACAAAGATTATTTGTACAACAAGTGATATCACACATATGACATGAAAGCACAAATCTTCATAAATGTCCTAATGAAGTTGAAGTTCATTGCCTGACTCAGGATCAAGATTGTTCGGTCCTAAAATATCAAAATTTATATCCTCATTTATCCGACTTTTTCTTGTAATAAACTCTAATTTCTAGGATTCTTATTTTTATTTAATTTTAAGAAATAATATTTATCCCAAAGTTAGCAAGAATTAGGTGCAAAACGGTAAAAATCAAGTAAAGATCTAAGGGGGAAAAAAATGCCCTACATGGTCCACCATGCAAGTCTGCACAACCATGCCGACAACTCAAGTTGAAAGGAACACCACGGAGTGTTGTTCGCGCAGAAATGCATGGCTATGCAGTTCTTTAGTAGGATTGTAGCTCCACTTTCCAGGCAGTGACATTGGCTGTCATATATAACTGCATGGTCATATAGAACAGTACGGGGTGCAACGTAGAATTACATGGCTGTGCAACTTGTGAACCGACCTTCTACGATTATTTAGGCACAATTTTTGCAATTGTTTTAGAGGAGCCTTTTTGATTGGGTCTTTTGGGGCTTGATTGAAGTTTATCTTAGCCGTATAAAATACCATTGAGGGAGAGTAGTTTAGGCTGGATTAGTGTATATCATGTACAATATTTTAAATTTTGGTATTCAAGAGTAAGTTTCTCTTCTCTTTCTCTCTTTGATTTCACCTTTATAAGGTTTATTTGCTAGTTCAATAGTTCATTGTTTAGCTCATCTTTCTAGGGTAATTTGTAATTAAAATTGTGATCTTTGGTTGTGGTTAGCACTTTAGATGACTAATTGATCTTGTTTAGCCTTAGGCTAAGGTGTTTGTGCTTCAGTTTAAGGCTTTTTGTCATGCTCGGCAATTGGTCGATGAAATGATTGAAAGAGTTTTCATCTGTGTTTTTTTAGCCATTGACTAGCTTGTGCTAAATAATAGGGTCGACTGTCTAGTGTGGGTAAGAGGATTGCTAGCTCTTAGACATGAAAATAGTTTGACTCCTAACTAGGTCCAAGGTCGCTATTCTGATAGCTTAATGAGGCTAACTCTATGAAAATAGGTGGTTAGAACAATTAAACTAACATTTGACCCTTCAAAAGGGGCTTATGTGAGCTTTAACTATACAACCGATCATCTCTAATGTCAGCATAACTTGGGAAGGTGAGGGTTTTACTTGATTAGTTCGATTATCTTAGGTTTAATCATAATCGAAGTCCTTTTTGTCCGTTTTAGTAGTTTAGTTCTACGTTCTAACGTTCTTTTTTCTGCCTCGCAACACTTGAGTTGACTTTGGTACCTAAAAATATAACTCCCTGTGGATACAATCCTAATCGGTTACTCGCTACAGTTACATTGTACGCTTGCAGCTTTGATTTTTGAGTCATCAAACATCTTTTTAATGATCCTGATATTTTTAAAGTGTATTTGCAATTCGACGATGTAACATTGAAGTATTACCAAGGCCAAACATTAATAGACAGCATTTCCCCGACTTCTGGTCTTAGCATCCCACTTCCACTTGAGAAGAGAACTCCTAGGGCAATCAACTCCCCTGTCAAAAGAACTCATACGGCAATCAGTTCCCCTACCTACAATGTTGAGCAAGAGTGTTTAGGTGATTTCAAAGACCAACATACATCAATACATGCAACAACAAATATTCCTTTGTTTTATTGTCCGCTGATAAAGTATTGTATTTGAGCAATGAGTCATGTTGTAAGTCTGAGAATTGTTCTTATACATCGAAAGATTTGACAGTTGTTTTATATTGATGAAGAAACCCGTCATACCAAAGCGGCCCATATGATAAGGGCACTCTCTCTTTTCAATAATACATCGGCTAAGCTTCAAGTTAGTCTATCTTTATATCCTAGCTCTCTCTTTTTATTTCGATTTAATTTTTCATAGTTTTTATCAACTACTTATGCAGTACATGCTAAAGTTTAATGTATTTGATATTTCGTAGATTATATATAGCCATCCGTTTCGTTGCCTTCTCAAGCCATTTATCATATTGTTTAGCATATCATTGATTGTTTGTTGCTCACATCGGGAAACTTGATACTCCGTATATAATAAAAGGACAAGCTATGCAACTAACAATTTTATCATTTAAATGTAACATTACAAGAGAGCTTGTTCAAGATTTTTGTTTGTAATATGACTGTGGATTTCCTTCTTTGCCATAAAATAAAAAAATTATAACATGCAAGTATTCTACAATCCTTTAAATAATAATTATTTTTAAATAGTCTATCCTATTTAAGATTTTGTGGGTAAATTGTAGTTTGTGATTTAACATTCCAATAAACCAACCCAAAAAAGTAGGACTTATATACTGTTGACATATTAATATCATGCCTTTTAAAATATGATTATTTAAAAGCTGATGTATAAATGAAACCTCTGAATGAAACCTCTACGTACCATAATGTGATAAAACTATGCCAGTTAATATTTATTTATAGTCTATTTTAACTAAAAGTTTAAAAACTGTCTACGTATATCACGGACTTAGAAGCTAGCATATTA
>NCQV01058808.1:2904-13073 GCA_002740545.1 Lophocereus schottii | reverse complement strand
ATATATATATATGTATTTGTATATGTGTGCGTGTGTGTGTGTATATATATATAAGCTGTATTCGGCATATAGACTATTTTAATATGTTTTACTAATATAATTTTTGAGAACAGATGCTCCTGAGAGCATGATAGACGTTTTGGGGACAAAAGCAGGCTTTCAAAATTTCGTCTCAGTTTACTAATGGACATTAGCACCAAATACTGTTTTAAATTGATTATTTTTTATTGAATTTATAAATGTATCTTTGAAATTTAGAAATTAATTGTTTTAAATCCAATTTAATCCATTTGGAAAGGAAAAATCGAGTGGTGAAGATTAAATCAAGGTGCGCACGTGTGTGATGAAAATCTGGTTAGTTTATAGTGGTTACAATATAGGGACCACAACTATAAGTCTTTTTCGCAATTATACGGATTAAAATAAACTCAGAAGTCAACGAAAAGTTTGTTTTATAAAAAAAATGAACGATAAAGAAATATTAATGCAACACGTGATTGCCAGAAGAAATGGGACAAATAATCTATCGCTGTCTGTGAGTAAAACAGGGAAAGTTGACGAAGATTATTCAATGGTAATGTATTCAAGTAGCTCAACTAACACTAATAGTACACTTGCGATCGGAAAAGCCGAAAAGACCGACGGTAGTTATATGTCTACTATTCTTGCTTGATCTGCCAAAAATTCTAACCTTCTACTTCCGGCGGTGGTAGGTAAAATCCTATTTTTTCTGGGCATAACCCTTTTTACCCTTCATGATTTTCCGATTAACTTCTCGTAAATAAGAACGTTAACTAGATATATATTAATTAATTCTTAATTACTTCAGATCGAATAACAAATGACCACACATAAATGTAGTATTGAAGTATTTCAGTAATTAGGTTGGGAGTTGAGACCTTATGTACAGTCGTAGTTTAGTGTGATGTTTTAAGCATAAATGTATGTGTAATATGTGGAAGAAGAAATGAAGAATAGAAGCTCCTCTTCATAGTACCAAATTTGTGAGAAAGATGTTCAATTTGTAAGACATTGTGTTTACCGTCACCTGTTTTTCTCTACTTTTCTCTTTTGTGCTTAAATGATGATAAGTATTGGTCGAAACTAGCCCTTAAGCTCGTGCTATACATGGGTGGTTTTGAAATTTTAGTTAAGTATTTTTAGAGATCTTATACTTAATCTTATAATTTAAATTTTTAGTAATAATATTATTAACGTATCAATAGTTTCTATACCTTTTCTGTTCATATATAGAAGTAGTTGAAGAGACGCTCTTCATTATGATGACTTTAAATCACGCATTATTTTAATTTTTTTAAAATAAAGTCTTAATAAATACTGAAGAAGACAAGTGTCGCAAACGTAGCGTTCGAACTCACTTTTATATATAATATCTATATATTATATGATATGATGTTAGATTTTTATCTTAGTAGTGATGTCCACTTAGTTCGGATCTATACATTTCTTTATAAAGCCATACAACTTCCCTTATCGTGAATAGTTATGAATAGTTGATCCTTGATAGATGATTGACCCACAAGTAATATTATAAGCCCTTCCAACATGTATGTAATATTATTCAACTCCTCACATTTTGTATGCAAGCAATATACTAGGCATACTAATGTCTTTTGTGATTAATTTGAACTAACTGAAAGGATTTTTCTTTTTTTTTTTGTGAGGATGGGGGGTTCTTACCCTTACATAAATAATTCGTACTATTGATGTTAACTTAAACATTCTCTTCCACCAAAAAAGTCCTAACCTTCCACAAAAATTCCTAACCTTTGTCTATTCCAATAAGGAGCTTCAATTAGCCACAATTACTGATGGTGAGTCCTTATTTTTGCATTTGTCAAAATCTTACTTAGTTACGAAATACTTTATAGTTATTTTATTTCTCTTATCAATATTTTCCTCATCGTTTTGCAAGAACTATCTGTCTCTATTTTGTGAGAGTTAGGTTGTTTATTTTTTCAACCTTTAGTGCGAGTTTGGTTCACCTTATTGCGATTCATAAAGTTCATATCACTTTGGTGCAATTTGTAGTAGATTGGACTGTGATTTTCCCATGGAGGACAATTTGATGTTATCATATTAAAGTCACTTATTTTGATTAGGAAATAGATCAACAATGAAATTTTAGGTCGTTTTTGCACTTCTACTATGATAGTCCTTCTTTCAAGTGCTATTATTTCGATGTTTTATGTTCAATTTTGTTAGGAGATTTCATTGCATATGTTATATAACTTAATGATTATTTCCTTTTTCTTCTGCAAAAAAACATGCATAATTATTACCAAAATATGCTCAATTAATATGCCTAACCCTAAATTTTGAAATACTCCAAAGCTTTAATCGCTTGATCATTTACATTAACTAATACGTACCTCTACAATCCACTCTAACATATTTTATTTTTATTATTATTTTTTTTATTCACAGAATAGATTTTGCCGCTAGCTGCAAAATATCAGAATTAAAAAGTTGTTATTGATCGAAAAAGTATCACATATAGATAGCACAAAACCTAACGTTTTACAACCTCCTAGCTAGTAAAATGAAATTGAAGGTGTGTTTGGTAGGGGGTAAAATTATTTTCCCGAAAAATAATTTTCCGATTTTATGCTGTTTGGTAAAAAACGGAGGGGAAAATCATTTTCAGGGGAAAATGATTTTACCCCATAGGAAGGAAAATAATTTCCCCTAAATTTGGCCGTAAAACACTTTTCCTTTCGCCTCCTCCTCTTCGAAGTATAATCGACTCTCTTTCTCTCTTCGAAACACACCACGTTTGAATTGATTTGAATCTCTGTCTCTCTTCGAATTTTTCTCGGCTCCTCCTCTCTCTCTCTTCTTGCTCGAAGTTTACTGGAAGCAACCCATTCTTGGTCATGGCGTTTCTGCAAGCACCGGGTGCTAGTGTCTCGAATCTGTTCTATTTCTAGGGTTTCTGCTCGAAAAAGTGAAGGCCTTCGATTTCTTCAGTGAGTATCTCAAATTTGTTTCATTGAATTTGGTTTGATTTTTCAGTAAGTAGCTCGAATCTGTAAGCATTGCTTGCTAAGGTTTCGATTCGATTCTTCAGTAATTGGTGTTGTGATTTTGGAACCCACGTCGGGTATCTCTTTCTTCAGTAAGTATTTCTAGCGTTCTGGGTGTCTAAGTTTGAGGTTTCAGTTTCCCAATTTCTCTGTTCTTGTCTTCAGATCTGTTCTTGTCTAATTTTGTTGATAATTTGGGTTTTGGATCTTCGTTGAATTCTGCCAGTCATTCCCTGCTTGTTAGATTGAATTGCCCTGAGTTGAATACATGGTAGTGGCAGTGGATAAAGGATTAGAAGTTTGGAGACTGGATTCATTGTTTTTGAACAAATATTTCGAGAAATCTCTGTGGTTAACTTAGCGTCCAATTTTGGTATTGTTTAATACTTGTGAGGATCTTTGCTAGGAGACTGGAAGGTTTGTGTTCTACCTATGCAGCATCCAAATAAAAGGGTAGTCCTTATGTCCTTTTTGTTCAAATCTATCACCTTTGTTTTCATTTTTTTTTTTTGTGAGTCCCTTATAAACAGGGTCTACCTAAGAATGGACATAGTTGTTAGGTAGGCCTCTATTTGGCTGCAATTAGTACTTTTTGAATGTATTCACTAGATTTTGATCTTTTAAATGGCATTGTTACATGACTAATATAGCATTAGCTATAGATATTCTATTGTTACTTGTTCTGCATCCCTTCTTGTAGTCCTTATTTGCTTAACTTACAGCTATTTCCCTGGTTAGCGACATATTTTCCTTTTCTTGCTGCCCCCCCCCCAAAACCTTCCAATGTGACCAGAGTGTTCATATTAGTTCATTTTGCTTCTAATTTTCATCTTATCTATCAACCCCCTGTACATAGGACTAATGGCCCTATTAAAATCATCTTTGCCTGCTTTTGCTTTTGGCTTATTTGAGACCACATAAATTGTGAAAGTTGCTTTCTGAATTATTCATATTAGTTCATTTGGGTTATTACATGTGCTATTCTGTGAAGTTACTACATAAACCTTTGATATATACCTTTTTCATGTTACCTAGATGTCCAATGATTTAAATGAGGAGGAAGTTGTTGTCATTGGTGCTACCACTGCTCTTTTAGGGGTTACGACGGTCTTGCTTAGGAACCATATGAATAGAGACATCTATAATGAAATTAGGGTTCCTGAAATCTCACGTCAGCCTTATGTCAATAGAGATGTTGATCGAGAGAGTTATATCAATAGTGTTTTGTATTGTGGGGATACTCATTGCCTTAATCAGATTTGGATGAGGTCCAGTCCTTTTTTTAAATTGTGTGAAATGTTAGAAAGGAGGGCACTTCTTGTAAACACGAAGCATATGAGTGTGAGAGAACAAGTTCTAATGTTTCTTCACTTAATAGGTCACAACGTAAGGTTTAGGGCGATTGGAGGAAGATTTTTTCGTTCTACTTGGACCATTCATAGTTACTTTCACATAGTTCTAGGCGCCATCTTAAAATTATATCCTGAATTCGTGCATCCTCCTAGCTCATCAACCCCTTCCAAAATCTTGAATAATTCTAGATTTTATCCATGATTTGAGGATTGTATTGGAGCTATAGATGGGACTCATGTGAGGGCATCTGTTCCAATTGAAGGTCACGATAGGTATAGGAATAAAAAAGGTGCATTATCCCAAAATGTTTTGGCCGCCATATCCTTTGATGATCTCAAATTCACATATGTGTTAGCTGGTTGGGAAGGATCAGCACATGATTCTAAAGTACTAAATGATCCACTATCAAGAGGATTTCATGCTCCGAAACGTATGACTTAGAAGGTTGTTATTATTTCATGGAGTTTTCCCTTATTTGAATATAGTGGATAGGATCTTAATGAAACTTTTGAACTTTTGTAGGAAAGTATTTTTTGTTAGATTCTGGTTATGCTCTTCGAAAAGGGTTCCTCCCCCCATATAAGAAAGCTCGTTATCATCTCAAAGGGTTCGATGAGAGCTCCCCTCCAATGAGTGCTAAGGTATTGTTCAATCTACGACATTCTTCCCTGAGAACTAGCGTAGAAAGAGCATTCGGGGTGCTAAAAAAAAGATTTTGTGTGTTGGATGTGGAGCCATTCTGGGAATTTGAGATTCAAGTGAAGGTAGTTCTTGGGTGTTGTGTGTTACACAACTTTCTTAGAGGCATTGATCCAAATGACCAGATCATGAGAGAGGTGGATCGGGAATTCTCACGTGATGTTCAGAGACCACTACTCTCATGAAGAGAAGAGCGAGAAGAAAATCTAGCATGGAAAACAAAGAGAGATGCTATAGCAAATGCAATGTGGCAAGATTATGAAGCTCGTAGAGCTATCTAGTGTTCTCTTAGGTCAATTATTAGATTTTTGTTTTCGGGTTTTATGGTTAATGTTAGTTTGCTATTAGTAGTAAATGTTCTGTTTTATGGTTAATTTTAGTTTCCAAACAATGTACTGGTGTGCAAAACAATGTTTTGTTCACAATAGTGAGGTTTTATGGTTAATATGCGTTCTTTCTTTCTTATTACTTATATTCTATTCAGTTTAGGGCTAGCAATAAAACCCGTACCCGTTTAAAACCCGCAAAACCCGCCCCAATGGGTATGGGTATGGGTACGAAATTTTTTTTGAAAATGGGTATGGGGCGGGTATTACTAAACGGGTATGGGTGTGGGTATAGGTTCCACCCGCCCCATACCCATTTTACTAGTACCCGCCCCATATCCGCTCCGTAACCGCCCCGTATATCCATGCCCATTTTCATTTTTTATAAAATTAAAATTGGCCCAAGCCCAAAAAAAACCTTACGTATAAATTTCTCTCACTCGGTCAGTCCTGACTCCATTCGTCCCACTCCCTCATTTCATTCTCCCCAACTCTCGAATTCTCCTAGCTAGCTATATTCTGATTTCTCACAACAGCTGTGTGTTAGCTTGATTTTCCTAGAAATTTTACGTGAGTTCTTGAGTGCATTGGTATATACACCGGAAAGTTTCTAGTTGTGGATGTTCTAAGAATAATCATAGTCTTATACTCTCATGTGATATGATGTATTGTTGGAAGTCGAAAGTCTAGTATCAATATAACATTTTTTTTCTTTGGTTGAATATGGGTATAAAATGGGTTTAATTTTTTTTGTATATATGTACCCGAATAAAACCCGCAATACCCGCAATACCCGGTGGGTATGGGTATGGGTATGATTTTGTAATACCCGGTGGATATGGGTATGGGTATGGGTACTGATTTTCTAAATGGGTATGGGTGCGGGTATGATAAAATCCGCCCCGTACCCGCCCCATTGCCAGCCCTAATTCAGTTTGCTTATTATAACATGGAAAGAGGACAAACGAAAGAGGTTAGTGAGGACAAGAAAACTCAATTTCGTTGGTCTAAGCTAATGTCAAAGGAACTACTCAGGTTTTTAGCCGATGAGGTTAAAAAGGGGAATCGACCAAACAACAATTTCAAATCTAGTTCCTTTGTTGGAGCAGCGGACATAACATCAAAGAAGTTTAATATCAAATGTCTGCCAGATCATGTTGACAATCATCTAAGAACCGTCAAAACTGCTTAGAGTATCATAGCAAAACTTCAAAATCAATCTGGCTGTGAGTGGGATGAAAATATGAGGATGATTCGCATGTCTCTCGATGTGTACAACACCTATGTTGAGGTACTATCTTTTGTTTTCTGCTGCTGTTGTTTTCTAGGGTTTATTGATGGAAATTAACACTTGCAAGTCTAGTTCCTTTGCTGCTTTTGTTACTATCTTGGAAATCAACACTGGCAATTGATTTACTATGACTAATGCATGATATTAAGGAATGACCTGGCAAATTAGCTGTACCTCCAAATTTATGGGAATGATGTGCATGGATTTTCTGGATTGGTGCATTTCCATGGGAATGATGTGCATATATGTATATAAGCATGTTTTGCTATGTGTTTACTTGATTTCTCTGGAAATTTCGATGCATGCAGGCCAAGTTATGCATAGACATACATGTTTAGAAGGGGATGGGCGAATCTCAATTTAAAAATAGTTTCTTAACTCAGCAAAAAATCACCCAACAATGCCCGCCCCTTTTTAAAAGTTCACATTCACTAATTAGCTTTCTGCTGCTCTAAAAATTCAATAATTGATATGTATGATGTGTTTTTCTCCTGCTGTTGCTTTCTGGGAATGATGTGTTGTTGCCTAGAATGTTGTTTTTTGGGAATGATGTGCTGTTTCGATTAATACTAGTATTTTCTGGATTGGTGCATTTATTTCATTATCATATGATATGGCTTAGTTAGTTATTTCTTTTAACAGGCGAATCCAACTCATGAGAAGTATCTTAACAAGAAAATTAATATGTATGATGAAATGGCTACTGTGGTTGAAAAGGATGTTGCTCGGGGAAGTGGTGCCAAGTCATTTGATGATATTGATATACAGTCACATGAAACTACGAATGTGAAAGAAAAAGGTGAAGATGACGATGAGTTTGTAAAAAATATTAATTGTCTTTATAATAATATATCAAATCAAACTAATTAATACTACGTACTAAATGCCTACTCTGATAGACTGTAGCATATTTCATAAGTAACAATAAAAGGTAGGGCAGTGTTTTAGATATTATACAGATTAGATGGACGCGGACTGAACATGCGTGAGTTGTAAACCCGTGATGAAGCTGTTGGGTGATTTGATTCATGGCACTGCATGCATGGAATGGGCTCGTCTATATTCATGGGATCTTCTTCACAGTTATTGATTGACCACTCACCTTTCACATTTCTCTCTCTCTAAAGGAGAGACACTGACCATCTTCATTAATAATAAGAAGGAAAAAGAAAGCACTGACGGAAAAAGGCCAAAGCCACAGCTACAGACACGTGCACGGAGAGTTCTCGAGCATGCCTTCTAAAATTAGGTCTCCCTGTTATAAGTTTGAGTTAGGTTTTACTTTAATATGATGATATGACCCTTAATTTATATATATTGGATATATAAATGAATTCGGATTTAGGAAACATAAAAATGGTAAATTTAGTGAAAATATTCACTCACTGAATATATGTAGGGACATAGCAAATAGTGAGATCACTATGAGAAACTAGTTCGCGCACAAAGTGATTAGTCAACTTTGATGTTGACATGATGGATGTGACCATACATGGTAGGATAAGCGGTAATATAGGTGGGGGAGATGTTACCACAAAAAATATGTGCAGAATGATGTAAAACAATTCCTAACTAAGTCGGCAAATAGCGAATCAAAATAGTCTCAGTTACGTATAAATCCCAAAAATTAAAGATAAAATTCTCATGAAATCAAAACACATAGTAAATGCACTTTTTAAATCTAATGTACTTAATCGATCTAAATCATGATGTACATTGCCCTTCTCCCTCCATCTCACTCTTTCAAAGGAAATCTCATCCCTTCCTACTCGAAAAATTCCGGGCCGCATTTCGCTTTGACAATCACATGTACTGAATCCTCCAAGTGGGTTGGATCGCGCTCAAAAGCGCCAATCCATTAGTCTCGGATCATGAAGCCCAAGAAGAGATGTACAATGCTCAACGACTTTCTTTTCTTTTATCTTTTTTTTCTCCGAAGCGGCAAAATAGCACGATAAAGAGAAGAGAGAGCAGAAAAACTCCGAACAACAGGGACTCCCGGGAATTCGCTATCAGCGTTTTTAGCCGACTAACGACCCTCAACAAATTAATAAAAACAAACCAAAATAAGATTAAAGAAAATAACAAAGAGCGGAAAGTGCTCTGCCTCTGTAACGATTAAATTTGGAAACTCCAAAATTTGCAGATGATTATTCTATGTAGGGTGAATCAAGGAAGAGACTAAAGGACCCCAGTGGAATTTGGTGGAAGACGAAGATCAGGACAGAGAAATATGAACGATGGAGATGTGTCAAAGCAAATACAGCAGATGGTCAGATTCATCCGTCAAGAGGCCGAGGAGAAAGCCAACGAGATCTCCGTCTCCGCCGAGGAGGTTTACCTCATCTCTCCCTCACTGTATCCGATCTTCTGTTGCAACGATGGATTCATTTATTGAACGTCGTACTCAATCAATTTCATATTCAAAGAAATGAATATGAAATAACATATTCTTATTTTGATTTAGTGAACTAATAAATTATTTTTGTATCCATGCATACTTGGAAAATTGATATCTCGTAGAATATGACATTGTAATACCATGATAATTAAGTCGCAGGGAATTTGAAAAATGAAAAGTCCTAGCCCTCCAGTCTGATGATCGGACAACCTCACTTGTATAAATAAATAGATAAAGTGAAAAATGTACAATTGAAATTAGTGATGAATTTAAAATTTTTAAGCTACTTATGCGTGTCCACAAATTTTGTGCAGCACTGCACGCATATTTATACAAAACTTTAAGTTTTCAATTGCTCTCGGATGCAAGAGACACTGGCCTTCAAAAGTTGTATACGCCCTTGATTGAGTTGCACCCGCACCTCTTAATTTTAGTCCTGGATCCTCTATTTTACAGGAGTCAAACTACTATTAGTCTAATTTGAGATCTTACTTAGGATCTGTTTTTTTCATGGGTAAATTGGAGTGGGTAAAAGGGTGAGGTGTGTTGAAATAGGTTGAAGTAGGTTGAAGTGGGCTGAAGTAGGCTGAAATGATTGAATTTTTTTATGTAATAAATTGAACTTGATTAAAATAGTGAAAGTGGGTTGAAATAAGTTGAAATGGATTGAAGTAGATTAAAGTGAATTGAGATTGGTATTTTAAAATTGACCCACAAAAAGAACGGATCCTTAATCAATAGCGTCCTTTTACATACAAACTTAACCCTTTTTTCTCCGTATACATCGTAATTCTTTGAAGTTTCCTTGTGTGGTATTGGAAGTCTATAACTTACTCTGTGCCCCGTATTGATCCAACTTCCTCTTTCATGAAAGAACTCCACGCTTTTGGGTATTCTGTTTTCCATATAGCTCGTTTCAATCAATGACTTCCATTCGTTTTTCCTTGATAAATCTTGAAACAAACATCCAGAATTGACTGCCTTTATATGAAGATTTTATACAGATGAGAGGTGCAGGTGCACATGAGCCTGTTCATTTTATAGATTACAGT
>NCQV01058805.1:4704-15364 GCA_002740545.1 Lophocereus schottii | reverse complement strand
CCTTAAGCTCGTTCTCCCTGACAGACTCATCATCCTCTGTATCCTCCTCTGATGGTGGTGGTCGGATATCATCCTCAGTGTCCGGGGCGGGAGGCTCATCATAGGGACTTATGTCTATAAGGTCATCCACCAATTCACTCATAGTCATCTCCATAGGCACCCACTCACACAAACAACATCCGCCGTCAATATGGAATGGCCTAAGTTTAGGGTGAAGCATCTTAACCCTATAATGCCACAATGGGCCTCTCTTAAGGGTTAGAAGGAAGAATAGGCTTTGATTGTGGACAAATCTCAAGCAGTCGTTTGGGATTTCTTCCAATCTTGCCTGTAGGAATGTGTGGACCTGCTTTAAATGGTTTTCTAGGCTAACTCCGGCATCTTTCCTATCCTCTCATAGCGGCAATGCCGCCCCATGCACCCATAGTGGTGAGTCGGGCTCATCCTAGAGATCAGTAGGTTCATATCAGATGCATGATTACAAGCAATTAAGCAAACATATACAAGCATGCTCCCCTTCGCCCCGTCCTACACTCACACTCTGAGTAGTCCTTGGGCCTACCAGTTTTAGTTCTTAGCTTCTTATAGTCTTTTACGTAAGCCTTCAAGTCGGTCAACCTGAGCTCTGATACCACTTTGTAACACCCTGGATTTCTAACTTCATTTCCTTATTTCTAATCGTTAACCTATGTGGCAGTAGAACCTAGTTTGGGGTGTTATCGTCGTCTTTCCTTCTTGGAAATACTAGACTGGGTATCAAATAGAAATTAGTGCAAAGTTTCTTCATAATACTTCAATTTAAAGGATACAGTTTTTAATAAACAACCACCAAATTTAAACAATGGTTCAATGAAATTCATTGTCCAAATAGCTAAAAATCATTATTCTTCGATTAACCGTCAGGGCCTCGCTCTACCTTCGGTCCCCCAGCCCCTTGCAAAACTAATTCATCTGAAAACAAAAGCATTTCACAAAACTGAGATAAACTCAGTAAACAATCACTCCTAAGAGTTAACCTACGCACACAAATTCATTTTGAAAGTATTTTAGGGGTAGGGGAACAACAAGGTCACACTGACTTATTTTCCATTAGTGTAATAGTCCATTCTTACATGATCTCAGTGATGCAATCTATTCATTTCAACTTCAACCACCCAAAATCGAATTTAAGGGTGAGTGTCCTCACTAGGTGATGCATATCCCTCCATGCCCCCTTGATTTAAAAGAAACAAATAAATTAGGTAATTTTATTTTGGTGTTTAAAGGATGAATAAATCATCCTTATTTTGTTTAAGACCTAAAACAGCAGGTCATGGTTTGCTTCTAGCAGCAAACCCGATTTTGAGAGGTTAATTACTTAAACTTCTTTAAGGTTTAAGTCCAATATTTTGCATTGAGATCGAAGTTCATGAAACCAGCTTTCCAGAAAATCAAATTTGTTTAGCTTAGTCATTAAGTCTTCTTTTTGGATTACATTAACGGTAAAAGTAGGTTTTTGTATTTGCTTTTGAAGCTAGATTTGCTCATAACCATGTCCACTATGCTTCATGTGCATTCTACAGGGTTGTTTTAATATGGGTATTTTCAAAGTATGTCTACATTTTATAGTTAGATATACTATATAGGGAGTTTGTGTAAATTTTGCAAATTGTTTAAGAGAACCATTTCCTAACAGAATATCATATCCGAAGTGTATTGTAATACCAAAGGAATATTAAGAATTTTATTTCCTAATATGATGGAAACGTTATTTTGTACGAGTTCTAACTAGGTAATCATTGGGTGAACACCTTTGATTTTGATTTTTCGATCAGATGAGAGTTTTTTCCATTTAGGTAATAAAAATTCTTGAAAAAATGTTACTTCTGATCCAGTATCTAATAAGGCTGTTGTGGTAATATCTAATTCTTTTACAGTTGCATCAATATAGGTAAGAATAGGAAAACGAAGTTGTTTCATATTCTTTCAAGGATGATTCTATTTTGTTTGTCAATTAATGTTATTTGAGTTGGTCCTATCTCATAATTTATAAAGCGATCAAGAAAATTCATTCCTAATAGAATGTGATAAAATTCATTATTGATAGAGTGGTTGATGTAGCAATCAAATTCTAATAAGATGGAATGGGGAGTTCTCATCATAATTTTGGATTTTTGATTCAAAATAGATCGTTGACCATCATATGCAACAAAATTATATTCTGGAGCTGACAAAATAGCTATAGGTAGAGGCATACAATGACATTGGGATGCCCCTGTATCTATGAGGATTTTGTTTTCTATCCAATTTTGTACAATAAAGTATTATAACCTTATTTTGTAAGTTTTGTTATTAGTGTTTGCAATTGTTATGCATTTGGGTTAAAGTCTAGGTATTCTTGTTGTGCTAAAGGTTCTTGGCCGAGTTGGTTGATTAGCAATACGCATTCTTTTTTCTATATAATAGAGTCTAGGTACTTCGTATACTACTTGATGCTTCATCTTCTTTCACTAATTGGAAGTCTGTTAGTGCAGGTTACCCTACTTCTTACATTTGAGGTGATATAATGGTGCTTACCATTGAAAAGATCGGGTGGACAACTGTTTTTCCCGTCTATTTTGCTTCTTATAGCAAAATTAGTGTTAGAAAAAAACATATAATCCTCTGTAGTGAAAAGATAATGTATTATTTCCTATTTGTAATCATATATCTGTTAATAGTTTAAACTATAAATTAAGAGTATCTTCAATATTTTTACTTCGTAAAGTGACTGAGTAATTTAGACAGCATCCAAAGATTAATTTTTTATAAATCAAGTTTCCTTGTAAAGTTCCAAGATGACTATTTTGAATATTTTTAAATCCTTGATCATGTAGAGATAAAATGATGGATGAGTTAATGCCTTCCTTAAGACATGCTTTTACAGCGATTTGTATTCCTTATAGATGCACATATTTGATTAAATCTCTGCCTTTTGAGGGAATTTCAACTAAGAATTTTTCAATTACATCTTAGGTCATCAATCTTAATCTGATGGCTCCTTGTAAGTGTTGAACTTTAACTGGTTGCTTTGTAGTATACAGTTTGAAATATCATATTAGTTTTCTTGTTAGTAAATCATCTAATTTTCTCACAAAGTTTCTTGGATCTTTTAGAGATAAATCTGTTGGTACTATTTTTGCATATGGTTTTTGGTTAAAAGTAATTGCTCTTGTAAAGTTTTCGTTATTTTCTTGCTCTTGTTGTTATATTATATCTGTTTCTTCAGTACTCATCTTCGTATCTAAATAACATTCTGTTTCAGAGGTGTCTGTAGTTACTTCTAAACAAATAGATTCATAACAACTTGAGATAGTTTGATGTATATTAGAGTTAATGGGGTAAAGATCATCTTGAATCTCTTGCAATTCTTCTCAGAAGAGTTTTACTATTTTATCTTTTCTTTTACTGCAATCGATAGATTCATGTCCTATTTTGCCACAATTCTAGCATTGATAAGAAGTTGGTTTTTTTTTAATTTTATAATATCTATTTTGTGAATTAAAACTTTCTTGCATTAAGTTCTCATGTCTGAAATGCTTGCTACTCTTATATGGTTTGTTAACAGATTTTCAGTTTTTGTTTTTTCAATTTTTGTTCTCTTTGGCTTTGAACTTTTCCTTCTAGAAGATTTTCCTTTTGGTATCTGTCTTCGTGAGTTTTTCATTATATTTTTCTTTGGACTCCTTTTTATTTTTGGTCTACAATTAGGATAGTTTTCACAGCCATACTGTCTAGGTTCTTTAACATCTTCACAACACAGAGTCACTTCTGTGATGTATCTTCTTCTGCTTTCTTGTAAACAAAGTTTCTTTATTTCTCTATTTATTAAGGTTGTACTACGGCTACAAGTCTAAAGACATTAGGTTGTCTACCAAATGGTTTAAATTTCTCAGAGAAATATTTATTCCAAGGGTTAGGAAATTTATTCAATAATAATTGGATATAAGTTTCTTGATTTTCTGTAGAATTATAAAGCTCATAATAATGTTTTTCAAATTTGCAAAAGAAACTCTTAAAGTTACATAGGTTGTAAATTCTTAAATTAGTTAATTTATATAAAGCTTTTGTCCTTTTTTCAAGTGATGCTTGTTCTTGATTTGCTATATATTCGTAACCTTCAAATTGTCCAAATAAGTATTTTTCAAATGTCTAAACTCCTGCTCGTATACTAATTAGTAAGTTTCTTTTTACGTCAAGTTCTATTACGCTTCGTATATAATATTTACATCTCTATCATCAGCGTGCGGCATAAATTGGCTCCTGATTTAAAGCTAATACCACTGAAGTTCTCCAAGTGTCTAAAGCTTTTCTTTTATGAATTACACAATCTAAATTTAAAAACATCCCAAAGTTGGTGCTTGTTCTAAAAGTAATGGGCTTGTTGGTTTAAATTCTTCATTAATATTTTGCTGTCTTTTGTAACGAAAGCTTTCGGCTTTTTTGTTCATTCTTGAACTATTGCTTCTAAAGGGGTTGGAAGTTTCACCTTGTTCATAGTTATTTATAATATTTCTTCCTACACTTCCTGTGAGAACTCCAGATTGTATATTTACTTGTTTAACTATTTCTGTTAATTGAAAATTTTTTTAAGTCATTTAATAGTTCTTCAATAGATTTATTATATTCTCCCATTATTCACTCTCTTTTTATTTATCTTTTCCTTTAATTCTATTCTTTTCTTCAATAGTTTTTTGTAAGGATTCTTCTTGAGCTTTTAAAAGTTTTTCTTGATACCTTTTAATATAATTTTCATCATCGATGTTATGAATTATTTTTTCTAGAAGCTTGATTTCTATTGGAGTATATCCTCTTTTCTGTTTAGGTTTTAACACTTCTTCAAAAGTTATTTATTATCTATATTATTAGTTGTTTAATTGATTCATTTATTTTTCAAACTTCGTCTTTTACTTTTTTAAGTTCTGTTTCTTTTTGAGGGAAACACATTATTTTAGTTATTCCTCGTCATTAAACCAATATTTAGTATCAAATTTGTCTAAATTATTGTCATCATTGTAATCAAAATTTTCTAAGAATTCTAAATAAGTTCTTCTTTCCTTTTCATAAATTAAGAGATTCAATCTATCTTCATTTATACAAATTATTTCTTTGGAACAATTCGAAGGTAATCAATTTTTTGCATATAATATCTTTCTTTTTGTTTTATTTCTTTCTTAGAGTAAGTGTGGAATATATTAAGGATAGATTCACCATTACATTGAGTAATTATTTTTAGCTTTGGGACTTCAGGTTTTCCCATTATTGGGAATAAACTCTTACAAGTCTTTCAATTAAAATAATTATTTTTGACTAGAAAATGATATATTTACATCTGTATTGACATAAATATTTTATCAATTGTAATATATCAGTGTCTCCATACATTCCATATTCTATTTCTTGTTTAAATTGTTCAAAGTCCATATTTGATGTTTTTTCTAATATATCCATCTTTCTTTAAAGCTTTTTTATTGTTTTTGTTATTAATTTTGCACTTTAGTCCTTAAAGTTTTTAATACTTGCTTAAGGTTTTAAGGAAGGACTTCCCCAGCAAATATTAAAAACTTTAAGGACTAAAGTGCAAAACTAATAACAAAAACAATAAAAAAAGCTTTAAAGAAAGATGGATATATTAGGGAAAAAAACATTAAATATGGACTTTGAATAATTTAAGCAAGAAATAGAATATAGAATGTATGGAGACACCGATATGTTATAACTGATAAAATATTATTGTCAACATAGATACAAATGTATCATTTTCGAATCAAAAATAATTATTTTAATTGAAAGACTTGTAAGAATTTATTCCCAATATTGGAAAAACCTGAAGTCCCAAAGCTAAAAACAATTACTCAATGTAACTGTGAATCTATCCTTAATCTATTCCAAACTTACTCT
This sequence comes from Lophocereus schottii, assembly GCA_002740545.1. Taxonomy (NCBI): domain Eukaryota; kingdom Viridiplantae; phylum Streptophyta; class Magnoliopsida; order Caryophyllales; family Cactaceae; genus Lophocereus; species Lophocereus schottii. Next base: position 9,445 of record NCQV01058805.1, on the reverse strand, counting down.
AAGAAAGAAATAAAACAAAAAGAAAGATATTATATGCTAAAAATTGATTACCTTCAAACAATTAACTGTTCCAAAGAAATAGTTTGTATAAATGAAGAAAGATTAAATCTCCTAATTTATGAAGAAGAAAGAAGAACTTATTTAAAATTCTTAGAAAATTTTGATTACAATGATGACAATAATTTAGACCAACTTGATACTGAATATTGGTTTAATGATGAGGAATCACTAAAACAATGAGCTGTCCTCAAATAGAAATAGAACTCAAAAAAGTAAAAGATGAAATTTTAGAAATAAATGAATCAATTAAATAACTAGTAATACAAATGCAATTAATAAACACAACTTTTGAAAGAATATTAAAACCTAAACAGAAAAGAGGATATATTCTAATAGAAATCAAGCTTCTAGGAAAAATATTTCATAACAGTGATGATGAAAATTATATTAAAATGTATCAAGAAAGACTTTTAAAAGCTCAAGATGAATGCTTACAGAAAACTATTGAAGAAAAGAATAGAATTAAAGGAAAAGATAAACAAGATGAGAGTGATAATGGGAGAATATAATAAATCTATTGAAGAACTATTAAATGACTTTGAAAATCCCCAATTAATAGAAACAGTTAAACAAGTAAATATGCAATCAGGAGCTCTCACAAGAAATGTGGGAAGCAATACTCTAAATAACTATGAACAAGGTGAAACTTCCAACCCCTTTAGAAGCAATAGATCAAGAACGAACAAAAAAGCTGAAAGCTTTCGTTATGAAAGACAGCAAAATATTAATGAAGTATTTAAACCAGAAAACCCATTACTTTGAGAACCAGTACCAACTTGGGGTTATTTTTTAAATTCAGATTGTGTAACTGATAAAAAAAAAAGCTTTAGATACTTCGAGAACTTTAGTGGTATTAGCCATAAATCAAGAGCCAATTTATGCTACTGATGACAGAGATATAAATATCATATACGACTTAATAACTAGTACTTTTAAAGGAATAGTACAAAACTGGTATGCAAGAATCTCTCCAAATATACGAAGCTTAATAGAACTCGATGTAAAAAGAAACTTACTAATTAGTATAGAAGGAGTTTGGACATTTGAAAAATACTTAATTAGACAATTTGAAGGCTACGAATATGTAGTAAATCAAGAACAAGCCTGACTTGAAAAAAGGACAAAAGATTTATATAAATTAACTAATTTAAGAATTTGTAGCCTATGTAACTTTGAGAGTTTCTTTTGTGAATTTGAAAAATATTATTATGAGCTTCATGATTCTACAAAAAATCAAGAAACTTATATCCAATTATTATTGAAAAAATTTCCTAACCCTTGGAATAAATATTTCTCTGAGAAATTTGAACCATATGGTAGATAGCCTAATGTCTTTAGATCTACAGCCGTAGTACAACCTTAATAAATAGAGAAATAAAGCAACTCTATTTATAAGAAAGCAAAAGAAGATGCATGAAAGAAATAACTCTATGTTGCAAAGACGTTAAAGAACAAGGATAGTATGGCTGTGAAAACTATCCAAATTACAGACCAAGAAGAAAAAGGACTCCAAAGAAAAATACAAAGAAAAACCCACAAAGACAGACACCAAAAGGAAAATCTTCTAGAAGGAAATGTTCAAAACCAAAGAGAACAAAAATTGAAAAACCAAAAACTGAAAATCTATTAACAAACCACAGAAGAGTAGCAAGCATTTTAGACATGAGAACTTAATGCAAGAAAGTTTTAATCCACAAAATAGATATTATAAAAGAAGGAAAAAAAAACCGACTTCTTATCAATGCTAGAATTGTGGCAAAATAGGACATGAATCTATGGATTGCAATAAAAGAAAAGATAATATAGTAAAACTCTTCTGAGAAGAATTGCAAGAGATTCGAGATGAGCTTTACCCCATTAACTCTAATATACATCAAACTATCTCAAGTTGTTATGAATCTATTAGTTCAGAAGTCACTACCGATACCTTTAAAACAGAATGTTATTCAGATACGAAGATGAGTACTGAAGAAACGGATATAATACATCAACAAGAGCAAGAAAATAACGAAAACTACACAGGAGTAATTACTTTCAACCAAAAACTATGTGCAAAAATAGTAGCAACATATTTATCTCTAAAAGATCCAAGAAACTTTATGAGAAAATTAGATGATTTTCTAATAAGAAAACTAATATGATGTTTCAAACTGTATACTACGGAGCAACCAGTTAAAGTCCAACACTTCTAAGGAAATATCAAAATAAGATTGATGGCCCAAGTTGTAATTGAAAAATTCTTAGTTGAAATTCCCTCAAAAGACAGAGATTTAATCAAATATGTGCATCCATAAGGAATACAAATCGCTATAAAAGCATATCTTAAGGAAAGCATTAACTCATCCATCATTTTATCTCTAGATGATTAAAGATTTAAAAGTATTCAAAATAGTCATCTCGAAACTTTACACGGAAACTTGATTTATAAAAAAATTAATCTTTGAATGTTATTCAAACTACTCAGTCACTTTACGAAATAAAAATATTGAAGATACGCTCAATCTATGGTTTAAACTATTAACAGATATATGATTATAACTAGGAAATGATGCATTATCTTTTTACTATAGAGGATTATATATTTTTTTTCTAACACTAATTTTCCAATAAAAGAAGTAAAACAGACGAGAAAAATAACTGTCGACGCGATCTTTTCAACAACAAGCACCATTGTATCACCTCCAATGTAAGAAGCAGGGTTACCTGCATTAACAGACTTCCAATTAGTGGAAGAAGATGAAGTATCAAGTAGTTACGAAGCACCTAGACTCCCTTATACAGAAAAAGGAATGCCAATTGCTAATCAACCAATTCTACCAAAAGCTTTAGCACAACAAGTATACCTAGATTTCAACCCAAATGCATAATAGAACTTACAAAATAAGGTTATAATACTTTGATGGACAAAATTGGATAGAAAACAAAATCTTCATAGATATAGGGGCATCCTAATGTCATTGTATGCCTCTACCTATAACAATTTGTTCAGCTCCAGAATAGAATTTTGTTACATATGATGGTCGAAGATCTACTTTGACTCAAAACTCCAAAATTATGATGAGAACTCCCCATTCTATCTTATTAGAATTTGATTGCTACATCAACCACTCTATCAATAATGAATTTTATCACATTCCATTAGGAATGAATTTCCTTGACCACTTCATAAATTAAGAGATAGGACCAGCTCAAATAACATTAGTTGACAAACAAAATGCAATCATCCTTGAAAGAATATGAAACAAATTCATTTTCCTATTCTTACCTATAATGGTGCAACTGTAAAAAAATTAGATATTACCACAACAACCTTAATAGATACTGAATCAGAACAAGACTTTTTATTACCTAAATGGGAAAAACTCCCATCTGATCGAAAAATCAAAATCAAAGGTGTTCACCCAACATTTACCTATTCAAAACTCGTACAAAATAATGTTTCCATCATATTAGGAAATAAAATTCTTAATATTCCTTTGGTATTATAATACAACTTCGGATAAGATATTCTGTTAGGAAATGATTTACTTAAACAATTTGCAAAATTTACACAAACTCCCCATACAGTATATCTAACTACAAAATGTGGACATACTTTGAAGATACCCACATTAAAACAACCCTATGGAATGCACGTGAAGCATAGTGGACATGGTTATGAGCAAATCTAGCTGCAAATGCAAATACCAAAACCTACTTTTACAATTAACGTAATCCAAAAAGAAGATTTATTGACTAAGCCAAAACAAATTTGCTCAGAAAATCCGTTACAATTCTAGAAACCAGAGCATCCCAGAGCTAAATTGAACTAACCTAAGAAATTTATATCAAAGAAAAACCAATGTTATACTCTGAAGAAGACATTAAGGAGTTCTCAACATAAATTAAAGAATTTTTAGAAAAAAGATTAATTAGACCTTCTAACGGAGCCTACTCTTCACCCGCCTTTACGGTAATGAACGAAGCATAACGAAGAAGAGGAATACCTGGGACGGTAATAAATTACAAGAAACCAGATCAATTTACCAAAACAGATAACTATTTCCTGCCACTAAAGAAGTTTTGATTAATCTAGTTAAAAACAAAAAGTATATCTCAAAGTTTGACTATAAATCAGGGTTTCGGCATATCAAAACAGAAGAACTAGCATCAAACATACAGACTTCAGCACACTTAAGGATTCTATGAATGGATTGTCATGTCATTCTGATTAAAAAATGCACCAAGAATATTTCAAGGAAGAATAGACATTGCTTTCAAACATTTGAACAATTTTCTTGTTGTATATGTAGATGATATTCTAATAAGTTCTAACACTCTTAAAAAACATAGGAAACACCTTAACATATTTATTGAAACAGCTATTAAAGAAGGCATCTGCCATAGTGAAAAGAAAGTCGTCATAGAAAAGGAAAAAAATGAATTTTTAGGTTTTCAAGTCGGAACGAATGGAATAAGCCTACAACCTCACATCTCAAGAAAAATTAATGAATACCCTGATCAACTTAGAACTAAAAAACAAATTTAAGGGTTTTTAGGATTGATAAACTATGCCATCTCATATATTCTTGACTTAGCAAAAAAGAAGAAAGACTCACAAAGTTTGCTTCGTAAAAATAACACTCTTGGATGGACAGATAAACATATTGAAATTGTCAAATAGCTAAACGAAGAATGTTTG
>NCQV01058804.1:12098-22183 GCA_002740545.1 Lophocereus schottii | reverse complement strand
GTCATCTCATTGTATATATACACAAATATTAGGTTACATAATGTCAAGGTTTTCAATGTTTACAAAAATAGAACCCTAAATATGTACCGCTACCTAATTTCAGCAGATACAATATGCCTCAAATAGGAAAAGTATCCCAATAAATTAGCAGAATATCCTAATACTCCCCCTCAAGTTGGAGCGTGGAGGTTGGAAACGCGCAACTTGCCAAGTAAGTAACGAAACGGACGCTGCCCCAAGGCTTTGGTAAAAAAATCGGCAAGTTGCTCCTTGGTAGAGACGTACCGAGTGATGACCTCCCCAGATAGTATCTGTTCACTGACGAAGTGATAATCAATCTCTATATGTTTGGTACGTTCATGAAACACCGGATTGGCCGCAATATGCAATGCAGCTTGGTTATCGCAATATAGTTGAGCAGAAAGAACCGGAACATGAAGAGAGCGAAGTAAGTTGTGTAACCATATAACTTCACTAGTGGCGTTAGCCATGGCTCGATATTCAGCTTCTATGGATGACTGAGAGACTGCGGATTGCTTTTTGGTTTTCGAAGAGATAGGAGCATAACCGAGTAAGATAAAATAGCCAGTAACAGAGCGGCGAGTCATAGGACAGCTAGCCCAGTCAGAATCACAATAGACATAAAGACGAAGGTCATTCAAGGAAGGCAATAAGATCCCTTGCCCGGGAGAAGACCTGAGATAACGAAGGAGATGCATGGCAGCATCCCAATGACCTTGTCGAGGATCTTGTATAAATTGACTCAGACTATGGACAGCATAGGTGATTTCTGGTCGGGTGATCATGAGATAACTAAGACGTCCAATCAGTCGTCGATATTGACTAGGAGTAGAGATAGGGTCTCCTGAGTCCGAGGAAAGCTTATGTTGTTGTTCCATTGGGAACAAACTGGGCTTAGACCCTAGCATTCCTGTCTCTGTGAGAATGTCCAGAGTACATTTCCGCTGACACAAAAATAACCCAACACGCGATCGAGCCACCTTGATGCCAAGAAAATACTTCAAAAGACCCAAATCCTTCAATTTGAAACACCGATGTAAGTAGTTTTTGAAGGCAATGCAGTGTTGAGCATCATTCCCGGTAAGGACGAGATCATCCACATAAATAAGAATGGCAAGAAAGACTCCTTGTGGTCAAAGGTAAATAGAGAATGATCAAATGGAGACTGTTGAAAGCCATAGTCACGCAATGTGGATGTGAGTTTGGAGAACCACTGTCGGGGCGCTTGTCGAAGACCATATAAAGATTTCTTGAGTTTACACACCATATGGGGCTGAGTAGTATGAAATCCTGGTGGAAGCTTCATATAGATGTCATGCATGTCCATCTGATGGAGACTCCAACCTTTAGCTACTGCAAGAGTGAGCAAAGTGCGGACTGTGACCATTTTAGCTACAGGGGCGAAGGTTTCATGATAATCCTCCCCTTCCACTCGATGATTGCCCAGAATCACGAGACAGGCTTTGAAGCATTCGACAGGCCCATCTGCGTGGTATTTGATTTTGTAAACCCACTTACATCCAAGGGCCTTTGTACCTGGAGGAAGTGGGCGTACATCCCAAGTATGATTTGCCTCAAGAGCAGACATTTCATTCGCCATGGCCTCACACCACCGGGAATCCTTAACTGCATGAGAAAAATGTCGAGGCTTATCACCCGAGGTGACGGCCGCTAGGTAGGCACAATGAGATGACGAAAACTTATCATATGAGATAAAATGAGACAGAGGATGGGATGCACCTGAAGAGGCATCATGGAGCGGGAAGGAGCCGGGGGTGTTGGATTCAATGGCATGGCAGACATAGTCATGAAGATGTGAAGGGAGGCGATGATCCCTTTACGGACGAGATGAGACAGGCGAGGACTAGCCTCATATTGTAGAGCCGCGGGCGCCACTAATGAAGAGTCTGGCGAAATAGACGAGTCGAGGGCTGTTGGCTTCACAACAGAAGGCTCGGTGTGAGGACAACTGATGGGAGGTGAAGTGCTAGTGGGTTGTGGATCAAAGGGGATATGGAAACTAGTGGAAAATGGACTAAGGGTCGACTCAGGCTCAGTGTTGCACCCAAGTGTAAGGGGTTGATTTTGATGAGAAGAGAGGAAAGATGGGCTTTGTAGATTTGTTTGCGCAAAAGGGTAAATATGCTCATGAAAAATGACATCTTGAGATTCAAAAACACGTTGACTATCAAGATCATATACACGCCGGCCATTTTTCCTGTAAGGGTACCCAAGGAAAATACATCAAGTAGCCCGAGCTTCAAACTTGTCCCGAATACGATCATGAGTGTGGACATAACATATGCACCCAAATACCCTTAAATGTGTATACGAAGGCCTCTTCCCAAATAAAATCTCATAGGGACTCTTTAGTTTGTGCAACTTGGTGGTGTATAATTAATGAGATATGCAGCTGTAAGGACACATTCCCCCCAAAACCGAATAGGTAAGGATGTTTGAAACAAAAGGGCTCGAGTGATATTAAGCAGGTGTCGGTTCTTCCGCTCAACGCGGCCATTTTATTGAGGTGTATCAACACATGAGGTTTCATGAAGTATTCCCATTTAAGTAAATATTCTTGTAATTTTCCTTTGGTAAACTCTGTGCCATTATCACTCCTCACCCTTTGAACATGTGTCCCAAATTGTGTTTTGACCATGCAGTAGAATTGTACAATACGATCATACATTTCTGTTTTGTCTCTAAGCAGGTAAACCCAAGTAGCACGACTAAAATCATCAATGATGCACAAAAAATAATGACAACCAGATAAGAACGGGGTGTGATATTTCCCCCACAAGTTGCAATGTATCAAATCAAAAGGTTTACTTGCTCTAGTTTCACTCAAAGTAAAGCTATTTATTGTCTGTTTTGCCCTATGGCACACATCACAGCAATCCATAAACTCTTCATTCAACTTAAAATCACACATCTTGGATAAAGAGACTAAACTACCGTACGAGGGGTGCCCCAAACACTGATGCCACATTACGGGATCTACTCTCTTAGTTGATGTAAACACTGATCTGCCATGCATATTCTTCAAATAATACACCCCATTTCTCAGATCACCCACTCCAATCAGCATCTTCGAGGCAAGGTCCTGTATAACACAAAAATCAGGTCCGTAAGAAACAACGCAATTTTCATCTTGTGCCAATTTCTGAGCTGAAATCAGGTTTCATTTAAACGTGGGAACGTATAGCACATCTCTTAGCCGTATTCCGGGGCGAGTTTAACCATACCAGCCTGCTCAACTTTTACCTGTCGTTCATCAGGTTGTGAAATAATAATAGGTACTGAAAGGTTAAAAATATTGGTGAGTGCCGCAAAATTCGACGTCATGTGATGAGAGGCGCCCGCATCTAGGACCCATTGCATAGGGGACAAATGAACACTTACCACACATTTTTTCCTTCCTTTTCTTGATTTTGCCTTTCTTTAAAGAGGGCAAATAACTCATCTACCTGAGAAGCTGTGAACCCACAAACCCCATGTTTGTATTCGGCCCCTGCGTCATCTCTCCTCTATTGCTCTGCCTAAAATTCTCTACTCCTTGGCCTCTGACCCCCAGATCGAGCCCCCCAGTCGCGAGATTTGAGCTGCTGCTGCGATAGGAGCCTCCTCTAGTTCCATCCATCGTCAGCCCACCGCCTGATTCTGTTCCTTGAAGCTTGTCAGCGGTTCCCCAATTCCTGATGTTCGACGATCGACCCGAGCCACCACCATAGACGCCGATTCTCGGCTCACCACCATAGCCAACCCCTGAAGCTCGTCGATTTGAGTGCCCAATGCCCCAATTCACAGGGTACCCGTTTAGCTCGTAGCACTGGTGTCGGTCGTGTCCCAGCTTCTGGCGGTGTGAGCACTTGGGTCGGTTCTGACTTGCTCGATTGTGCTGCATGGCTTTGAAGGCCGCTACTTCCGAGACCGATCTCGGCTCGGTGAATTGGGTGAATTGCAACTGTCGTTCCTCACACACGATCACAGCATATGCCTTGTTCAGGCCTGGCAACGGGTCTTGTGAAAGAATATTATATCTCACTGTGTTGTACTTCATGTGGTCGAGTCCCATCAAAAACTGGTGCACTCTTTCTTGTTCAAGCATGGAAACCATTGCCTTCCCACACTTGCATTCACATGTGCAAGCTGGCAGCATCTGGTAAGTCCCAAGTTCATCCCAAAGCGATTTCAATTTTATAAAGTATTCGGTCACTGAGAGTTTGTCCTGTCCAAGCAAGGATAACTCCCTTTTTAGTTGATGAACCCGAATAGCATTGGCCTGTGAGTATCTCCTCGAGATCAATCCAAATTGTCCTAGCTGTGTTGGCGTATGCAACTGAGCCGTGTAGTCTTTTGTCTATCACGTTGTAAAGCTAGGTTGTGACCATTGAATCGCACTTCTCCCAAGCATGGATCTCTGGGGTTGTGCTAGCAGGTTTTGTTAGAGTTCCATCCACAAATCCATGCTTGTTCTTAGATTTGAGGGCATTGATTATCAATCGCGACCAATTCCCATAATTGTCCCCATTGAGAATCACGGGACTGATGATGTATCCAGGATGGTCGGAATTGTTGAGATAATATGGAGACTGTGGGTCATTTTAACTAAGAGCAATTTGTTTTTCTTGATTCTCTACCATTGTTGAGTGGAGGGAGATTTAAAGTACTGCCTTTTGTTACAAAGGCTCTGATACCATGTAAAGCTAATTTGAATGTTGGGAGTCGATGTTGCCTTCTCCCCCTGGTCATCTCATTGTATATATACACAAATATTAGGTTATATAATGTCAAGGTTTTCGATGTTTACAAAAATAGAACCCTAAATATGTACAGCTACCTAATTTCAGCAAATACAATATGCCTCAAATAAGGAAAGCATCCCAATAAATCAGCAGAAGATCCTGATAATATATATATGTACATATATGAAGGGAAGTTAACAGATGGTTGAAGGTCCTATGCCAGCTGATGGTGCCATCCCACCTTTGAAGAGAAATCACGGAGAGCATTGTTTAGAGAGAACCACAGGGTACTGAGGGAAAAGGCAGAAGAATGGATGAGAAATATCCATCAGCATTTCATCCAAACACCGAGAGCATTATTTACAGAGGACGACAGGGTATTTGCGATCTGGGAGTCACTGTCGTTGGTGTCAGGCACTGCCTCTACATTGATGTCCTTATCCATTCTAACTTCAAGGTATGTAGAGAAAGACTTTCTCCAATCCTTGCCCACAATCAAAGACCTATTTTTTGGAGCATCGTTTCGAGCCTTAATGATATAGACAAAAGCTACATCCTATCATAGTGTACCTCAGTGAACTAGTGATGATGTAAATACTGTTAATATTCCCAGAGCCACGTAATAACTTATTGAGGTCAAAAGTTGAGTTGTGGAGGCACTGTTTGAGCTGCGAATATGATGCAACTGTGAGTTTAGGAGTGCAGGTTGCTGAAAAATACTAATCCTTCAGGCTTCTTAAGAGCCACATGCATTTATGTTCCGGAGCAATGCTGTGGATGCCACTGTCACCTGAGTATAACTCTGTTAGCATGCAGGTTTGAAGATATTTCTGCGGTCAACATGCGACAATTTGAACATCTCCAAATCCGCCTACATGAATAATTTTTGTAGCACAGTTATGCGGGTATCCTTTCACCTATAAGTAGTTGAATACTTCCGAAACTGCGTATTCTCTTAGGGTATCAGTTTAGCTAAAGATAGTGTTGAATAGAGTAAATGCCAGGTTTTAGTTTGTGAACGGTCTTGTATATAAACAGGTGTAAATGTCAGGTTTTAGCTTCTAATATATGATCATGCTTTCCTTTACTTACCTTAGTATTTGAATCTTATACATCAAATTATATACACCACTGCATGGGTACTGGCATGCTGCACGCTAGTATTTCCTAATAATAAAATAGGACAAAGTCACTGTTGTTTCGGCAGGGGCTAAGTAAATGTCAATCTCTCAAACATATGAGGTTCTATGGTGTAGTGGTTAGCACTCTAGACTTTGAATCCAGCAACCTCGGTTTGACTCCCGGTAGGACCTCTTGCTAGCTGTTAATGTAGAATTACATTGCTCATTTGCATTTTTCACCACTACTCATTTTAACAGAGGGTAGAAAAAGGTGACTATCTTGTATGCGAAGAGCACCTTGCTCTCCATATATAGTTAAACCTTCCACCATGTCTCATCATCTTAAATTAGCCAGACATCATCTTTGTTTGCAATAATCACAAATTTCTTCAACCCAGTGCCTCCTAGTCAGCCCAATTTTATTGGGGAAACATTTACATCTCAAATCGCCCATGTGAAATGAAATTCTTGAGAACATGAGCAACATTATTTATATCTCAAATCCCATTTCATACATCACAATAATGCTCCTCCTGTTATCTTGTTCCTTGCTAGGCACTTCATTCGTCAGCATGTCATCCAAATGCCCTGTTCCTTTAAAAAAAATTGAAAGCTGGCTGGGCGAGAGAAGTGGAGGAAGAAAAAAAAAAGAAAAGAAGAAACCGTCACCTGAGAGATTCAAACTCTCGCGGGGAAACCCCATTTACTTAGCAGGCACACACCTTCACCACTCGGCCAAAGCGACTCTCTTGTGACAATGTAGTTTGAAGCCAACTGCCATTAGTTGCAACGGCAATTCTAGTTTTATTTTGGGGTGTTAATCATAGTCTTGATTCAGTGGTAGGCTTTCCTGAAGGATTGATTTCTTTCCATTTATTATATACCAGGTTGCTATTGCATTGCATTATCGATTTCCTCACTGCCATAATTTACTCATAGCCTGATATAATGATGAAAAGGGCCCTAGCGCATATTTCATCTCGCAATTCTATATCACTAAGGGGATATTTTCCAACTGATACTTCCTCACTGCCATAATTCACTCATATCCTGATGTAATATGGATATCTGATGAAAAGGGGTATGGCATATTTCACGTTGCAATTCTATATCACCAAGAGGATATTTTCCAACCAGTATTTTGAAGTAGTTGGAATTAAGGATTCATTGATACGTCACCTAGATGATGAGGAAGGGAACAACATGCATGCTCCACCTAGCTCATGTTACCTTCCTCAACTTGGATATGATTAACTGCATCTCATGACCAGCTCTGCAAATGCAGTGAGAGATGCTGTGGTTTAAGGTGTGATATTTGTTTCTCAAAGTCTTAATTTTGCACCCATTTTTATGTGGTTTAAGCTCACCGGAACTAGCAATGCCTTTATGAGGAAGGCCTCCATATCAACTTTAACAACATAACATAAACAAAATGAAACTGAATTATTTCTTATCAATAAGATTGTGTCTGAATGAACGATTCAGGTCTCCTATCTGCAGTTGTAGTTTTCTTGTTTGTTCTTTAAGGAATTAAGTAAGACCAACGTCCTTTACAAGTTTGAGGTGAGAAATTCGACAATGTCATGGGGCTTTAAGCACTTACAGTTTCTTTTTTTAAACCAAAAAAAAATGTATGTAATCAAAACACAATCTAATGTTCGAGTTTTCTAAAATCATTCGGTTGTGTATACAAACACAATCGTATAGAATATAAGCTAGTAAACTTGGTGAATACGATTCCCCGTGTGTGAATATTATTGCATGAACACAATCGTATAGAATATAAGCTAGCAAACAATCAGCCTGTGCGGGGATGTATATGCACGAGTAAGGCTAACATTGTTCTTTCATCTCGGTTAGCCATGGTACGTCTCTGTCTGGTTTATGGCAGTGGTGAGGCTTCAAACATGCCTGATCAACGCAACACAAATGAAACATAATAGTCATCGACTCATCGTTGTGTGACTATTGGGTTCACGAATTTTGCATTAGTCATCCCCACGCTTCGCAGTTTTTAGTTACTTCAATCAATTTTCCTTGCATTTTCCTGACAATATGCATATATGGTAATGAGGAAGAGGCATAAGCTTAGCTCCCAGAGCTAAATTATGCCGGAATAATTCAGTTCCTTCTGATCATGTTTTCCTGAAGTCATGGCCATTAGGACTCCCAAAAATGTAACTTGCATGCATCCACATGCACCCTGTAGAGTAAAACTCGAGGAGAGTGTCATTGCTTTATGTGATAACGTAACCTCATTGATACATAAATCATCGAAGGTGCATAAGAATTGGCCTTTGTAAAGGGCCTAAACAAAGAGTCACAAAGACCTCCTTCAAAGAATTAGGCCGATACATTTGTCGATTTTAGTAGGATTTGTTGATGGGTTGAGGTTATTATGAATTTCTTTGATAGTATAGTTAATTAGAAATAGAGCAAATGTCAGAGTTGATCTCTGTACATAGTGCTAAGCATTTTCTACTGAGAACAAAATCTCAGGCTGGGAGATGCAAACCATGTGTTTACAATGATAGGACTTGCTAATGTAGTATGCGAGGTTCTATGGTGTAGTGGTTAGCACTCTGGACTTTGAATCCAGCGACCTGGGTTCGACTCCCGGTAGGACCTGCCTCTCCTTTTATATTATATCCTTTTCCCTTTTTTGGGTTCTTATAGTCAGGTAGACTTGTATTTTTCACCTGTGTGAAGCAGAGCAAAATGTCCTCATTCTTCTTGTGGTCTCCCCTAATCGAAAAAAGAAATATCAATGTTTGGCTTTTGCTTTTTCCAGTACAGAGATCTCAAAGCAGTAGTCACCTTGGTCTTCCGAGCATGGTCAGAGTTCAAACAATTGGGTAATAGATGAAGAATTATGACTAGTTTATAATTGAATTTTTTTGTAGATTTTATTTTCCTCAAGGATTAGAGGAACGATGTATATGAAGTACTTTCCATGCGCGTGCAACGATGCAAAAATTTGGGCTAGAAAGCAGAAACAGGCCTGAACGGGAACAGCAGGTAAAGGAAAAAAGTTATCGTCGCCTGAGAGATTCGAACTCTCGCGGGGAAACCCCATGTACTTAGCAGGCACACGCCTTAACCACTCGGCCAAAGCGACGTTGTTGCTAGGGGTTTGGTAATAACAAAAGTAGTGGTTCTCTTTCCTTCCAATTTTACACACAAAAAAACCCAACATCTTTAGGTATGGAAATGGAAAAATTAAGGAAAATTTGTTTACAGAAAACAAATCATTAGCCAAATGTACAAAATAATTCAAATTATAGAACTTGAGCGATGTTGTAAACTTTTTCAAATATTTTTACTGTACATACCAATTCAATTATAACTTAAATTATGTTATTAAAAATGATGACATGACTCAAATGATGGTACGTTTGGCCTTTAGTATAAATACTATAGGCATAAGTTTGAATATAATTCATTTATTTTAGATATTAATATTTAGTCTCACTTAAGACATCATTTTAAATCCCTAATTTTATTTTTATCACATTGACAAAATTCTTCCATATTTTTTATGTATTGGTTTAAAATAAAACTAGATCATTAAAAGTATACTTATATACATCAATATGAGTGTCAGACCAATATTTTTCACAGCGGGATTTCACCTTTGACGAAAGGGTTATGCACCGTATAAACAGTTTTTTGGTATATATATATTGCAAATTTCATAATTCAAATTATTTTGTAATTTGACCTATACTTTGGACTATTTTAGATCAATATTCCGAAAATTAATTTTCATAACTCGAATTATGTATTAGTCTAATGTTGAGTTCTCACTTTTTAGACTAGGTTTTCATAGCCATCCTATTGAATTCCTACATTGAGCTACATGGAATGCCTCTTTTTGGTCTTTATCAACAAATTCTGATAGATCATCACAACAAACGACTATATTCAAGTACCCAAATTCCAATGGATACACCACCGTGATGACTAGTACAGCCTCCATATACTTTGTCAACAAAGACCCCAATAAGCTGGCCATTAACATTCTCAAATCAACTGTATACAGAATGTCACTAAAATGGTCAAGGAAATTTTTCAGTACCCTTCAGTATGAAACAAAAGAAATGAGTTAGCCTTTCTAAACAATTTTATGTACAAATTCATCAGAATGAAAATCGAATTTTCCTCCAATAACAAAGAGATTTTTTTGGGGGGGGGGGGG
>NCQV01058803.1:0-24248 GCA_002740545.1 Lophocereus schottii | reverse complement strand
TATTAGTAGCCAAAAGGTAATGTACGCATGAAAGGACTCCCACTTCACCACCTCGACTAATTTTAGAGCATTTAACTTGCCATGCACGATTTAATTTCCGGAATTTCACCCATCATTTTTTTTTTTTCCAAAAAGAATGGAAACTTGTGGCATGTATCTTTTGGTATTTGTCCCAATCAAGTTAATGGGGAACATAATGAGTCACGCCTGACATGAATTAGTTGTTGCCTCCACACGCTTGGCAATTACTGCTGATTTTTTATATCACACGCAGATCCAGCTCGCCAATGAACTTACGCAGGTTACGGACTGCATTATGCTGATGGGCATTTGATTGGGCCACTTCCTTGAGCTTATTGTTGATTATGTTATCGGCCTTTACACGTCCCTATGCTTGGGCTAGCACTCAATGGATCTTAAAGCTTGGATCTTGGATATTTTTCTGACTTTCCTAGGGATCAGCCTCCTAACCCCACGAGCCTAAACAACCCCTAGGTTCCCCTGGTGGATTAGTGTGGTCTCGTAAAGATTTGTAGAAGATATACAAACAATCTTTAGAAATGAGAATAGAAAACAGTTTGCATTTACCTATACCTTCTAAGTACTAGAGCACAATGTACACATTAAGACTCTTGATCCCTACTGATGACATCCTAGTGGTCAATGTCCATGTTGCCTTTACTATACGAGTTAGGCTTACTATAATCCGACTCAACCTACTTGACTAACACAAACTACATTATCGATAAACCTACAAGGAAAGCAAGCTTTCCAGTAGTAGTATCGCCTCAAAAGGCAGCACCCATTACCGCATGCCTCAGAGAGATATGTGTCATTCCTAATCTAAGCCTCTTTCATGCTTCTTTTTTTTTTTTCTCTCTATTCTTTTCTTGTTTTCCCTTTTTTCAAGCTTTCTTTTTTTTTTAATGCACATAAAGGAAAAACAAATGTAAATCCATTTAGATATAAGTGGGCGAATCAACCATAGAAGCCTAAGACCCTAAGACAATGACGATATGCAAATAAGAATAGGAGTAACATTTACAACAGGGTGGCAAGATTACAGTTGGGGAATAGAATGGCAAACATGGCTTGAACAAATTCTCATCATGTAGACCATACTTATATACAACCTAAAAACTATGCCACGAGGGGTCAAAGTAATTGAATCAGTACATCTCTTTAAAATCACACAAAGACATAATATCTTTTAGGTTTTATTTTTCAAAAAATTCCCACTTTTTTTCTTTTTCTAAAATTTGGAAGCATTGCTTTCCCCTTCCCATCAACATTGCCTAATGTCTACATATAGGCAAGGGAGCCTAAAGATATAAAAACAAAATAAAATAAAATAAAACAGCACTGTACACAAGCACACAATAGGTGCGAATCATGTTGCTGGGTTAGATAATGAATGCACCAGAACTATCTATTCACTCATCAAAATGTCTTAGGTGGCTCATGGTGTATTGGACACTCCAAATCCTCCTCTATGAGAAGCTTTAGAAACTAGTTCAGCCTTTTTCCACTATCCTTTTGCTTGGTTCTAGTAGAAGGACCTTACGTGTCCATTACACCATGAGAAAACACAACAAAGGGCCCAAGCAATGACACCTTAACTTACTTAGCAATAGGTGTGGTGTCCAGTCATATAAGAGCACTTTCATGCCTAAAGAAAGCGTCTTTTCTAAGAATAAATATGTCATAACCCAACTTCTCCCTCTCCTTAGATGTAGCACTTTTATAAGCCTTAGTCCAATCTTCTCCAACTCAGCCAATTGCAGTCTCCTTTCATCATCTGCTATAGCATGTTCATAGTTGAGAGTCCTAATAGCCAACTAATCTTGGTGTTCAAGGGCAAGAGGGAGTTGATCAAAAATCGTATAGATAAACATATAAGCTGACATATGTACCTATGGGTGTCCTAAAAGGAATCCTATAGGCCAAAGAGCATCAATGAACTTGACAACTCAATTCTTCCCATTTTATTAATGGCTATTTCTGTAAAATCTACTTCATTTGCTTATTAGAAATGTTAACATGCCCACTAATCTAAGGGTAATACGAAGTGCATAGTTTATGGAATGAAGTGTTGTTTCAACAACAAATCAAATGATTGGTTGTAAAATTGGTGTCTTGATCACAAATAATAGCATAAGGCATGTTATAGCTAGAAAAAATGTTCTTCCTTAAGAGTTTCCCAACAAATCTAGTCTTGTTGGTCCTAGCAAGGGCAACCTTAATGCACTTAGACACATCAGTAGCTACTACAACATCGAAAAGAGATCCAAAATGGTCCCATAAAATCTATAGTCCACAGATGAAGCATATGGCCATCATAATGGGGTTGAAGGACATCATATCCCTCCTAGTGATAAAACCCAATCATTGACATCTAGGGAAATCTTATTGTAATCAAGGGCATCCTTTAACAATATGCACTAACAAAATCCATTCTAAACTTTAGCCATTATCTTTTCTTCACTAAAGTTCCCCTACGAGCCTAGTCACGACAAAATGATAGAATGTCTCTCACCACAAGATTGGGAGCATGTCTCTTAACTATTTGTTCAGAATAATATTTAAACAAGCGGATCATCCTAGATATAAAATCTTACTAAGTGCAGAAATCTATCCCTTACCTGCTTAGCCTAATCCTTGAGAATCATACCAGTCACAAGGTAATTCGCAATATCAGCATGCCAAGAATCAAACCAAACCACAAATAACTACTCATCAAGGAAGCCCTCAGAGATCCTATCGCTAATCTCACGATCAAACTACACCACAAACATTTACTCATCAAGGAATCTCTTCCTAACTGGGATGATGTATAGTGGGTGCAATTGTTAGGACTTTATTAGCTAATGTAATGACTCCAACCACTCCTAAAAGGAGTGGAGGGGCACATCCTTTGCTAGAAGGTTCGACAAGGGCTTAAAAATCTTGCCAAAGCCCTTGATAAGTATGCGGAAAAATCCATCATGTCCAACGAAAGACCTGACATCCTTCACATATGTAGGAGGGGGAAGATTAAAAATCAAATCAATATGGTCTTAGCAACCTTACTTCGCTCACTAGAGATCACACAGCGCACGATGATCTCCTTCTTTGCCATAGAGTGTCATTTCTCCCATTTCAAAGCCTAATGCTTCTTGTTGTATCTTTTCAAGAGTCTCTTCAAGATGGTCAAATAATCATCTCATGAAGACCTCAATACAGAAAAATCATCCATGAAAATTTTCATGCAGTATTCAACCAAGTAATAGAATACATAAGTTACATACCTTTGAAAGGTGGCAAGTGCATAACATAGACCAAAGGCATTATTCTGTCGTGACCTTTCAAAAGGTTTTAGCAAAAATACAAGGAATCATTTAAAAGATTTTCAAACCCAATTTTGAAAAAGTTTTAAATCAATGTTCAAGACTAAATTTCTCTTTTCAAGAAATGATGTATTAATTAACAAAACACTATCAATTAGCTTGTCAACATCACATTATGCCTCAATTAGTTTCTGTAGTAACTTAACTTAAACGTCCTTGATATTATCAAGGTTATCAAAGTTAAATGCCTTGAAAATCCTTTTCCTTCCCTTATATAATATAATGAGGAATTACTCCCCATTAATTCATGCAGAGTGGTGAATCATTTGTAGTTCCCTATGAACACAACGCAAATGGTCTTTGATATGGTGCATGGTGAAGATATCATCCAATTGCATAGTGGTATGCACAAAGTCTAGAGAGATATCACTTTTTCAACATAATATATGATGAAATGATGCCTTACATCAATATGCTTGATTATGGAGTGTTGGACTAGATTCTTGCTGATGTTGGTAGTACTTTGATTATCACACATGATAGGAATCTTGTTGTAGTCAATGTCCAACATCCCTGAACTACTGGTTGGTCCGCAGCATTTAAGCACAACATGGTCCAGTTGTAATATATTTAGCCACAGTAGCAGATAAGGCCACTGAATTCTGCTTATCAAATGCTATCGCACAAGGAATAATCGACGGAATTCGTAAGAACTTAATATAGTGTTGCTATGAACTTCATAACCTTTGTGAGCATTAGATTACCGTAAAAGTTCAAGCTCACCACCTATTGGATACTACAGACCAGGGTCCTTGGTTCCAGTAACATATTTATATGTTCTTTTCATAATCTTCAGGTGAGATTCATTGGGAGTTGATTAGAGTCTTGCACGTAAGCAAACACTAAATATAATGTTACGCATGCTTATAGTTAAATATAGTAATAATCTAATGATAATGTTGTGTACCATTTTAGAGATTAGCTTACCACATGGGTCTATGTTAAGCTTATGCTTTAAAGCTATTGGAGTTTTTGAATGTTTTGAGCTATCAAGCCCCTATTCCTTCAAAAGTTCCTTGGCATATTTTCCTTAGTTAATAAAGATGCCAACTTAGCATTGCTTGATTTGTAATCACGGAAAGAATTTGAGCCCTCCCATTATATGCATCTCAAATTCTTTTATCATGACCTTAAAGAATTCTTTGGACACGAAATCATTAGTGGCACTAAATAATATATCATCAACCAAGCTTGTACATGTTGAAAATATTTCCTATTTCTTAAAACAAAGGCTTGTTAATCTATCCTCCTTTAAAATAATGTTCAATTAAGAATTCGTTAAGCCTCTCGTAACATGCCCTAGGGTCTTGGTTCAATCCATAGGGAGCCTTGTTCGACTTAATGACATGATTAGGATGGTTGAGTTCCAAAACCCTGGGTGTTAAACATAACCTTTTCCTGCAAATATCAATTTTGGAAAGCATATTCACATCCATTTGATGTAATTTGATGTTCACAAAAGATGGAGCTTCAAGTAGTATTCTAGCGGTGTCTAATCTCACATCAGGGATAAAGATCTCATCATACTCAATCCCTTCTTCTTGGTTATAACCCTTAGCCGCAAATCTACCCTTGCTCTTCACAACATTGTCAAACTCATTTAGCTTGTTTCTAAGCACCCATTTGGCTCTAATAATTGGATGGTTCTTAGCTCTTCTGGTCAACAACCAAACTTGGTTCCTTTCAAATTGGTTGAGTTATTCTTACATAGATAAGGTCCAACGAGGGTATTTAAGAGCTTTGAGAAGGCTCTTCAGTTCTATGAGACTATAAAATATAAAGAAATAACATAAATTCCTAAGAGAAGAGTGAGCTTTTACATCTAAGTTGACGTGTGATATGAGGTTGTTCATAGGATGGTGTGCAAGAAATATGAAGCCTCTCCATGGTTTATAAAGATTCTAATTATGCTTGTTTCATGCCTTACGCCTTGTATTTCTTCTTGCCTTGATTCGGTGTCCTCAGCGTTTTTAACTTTAAGGATCCTGGTAGTATCTTCATATTGGTTCAAGGTACCTTGTGACAGATTTATTTTAAGACATTGGAATGAAGTTGAGCTGATGTTGTTGACATTAGTTTCATCAATCACCACATGGATGCTTTCTTTAACCACCTTAGCTCCGTGTTGCATACGTTATATGCTTTGCTTTGTTGATAGGATCCCATAAAGATTTCTTTATCACCTTTTGTATAAAATTTTCTAAGATTTTCTTTACCACTGTTACGAGTGAAGCAGTTGTGTAGCAAAATGCGTTAAAGTATGAAATATTTGGCTTCTTTCCCTTGAGGAGCTCATGAGGAGTTTTCATCAAGATAGGTTTGATCAAGCATCTATTGATGAAAAAATTGGCAATGCTTATAGCTTCAGTCCAAAAGTAGTTAGGAATAACATTTTCATATAACATTTGGTGTAGAATTTGTGTGACATTTTCATTTAAACATGGAATTTAGTAAATTCTCCTTTGAAATCAGTTCTAAGATTATTTCTCGCAGCCCGAACTGATAGTCCTTGTTGTTTGGTATTTGTCTACAATAGTAAAACCTCAGAAATTCAGGTTGTAATAGTGGTTCGTCGTGGCATAGTGAAGTTTCGGGGATGAAACTTTCTTAAGTGGGGTAGTCTGTAAAACCCCACAAATTCGATTTGGGAAATTATGTCCAGTTGGGCCCATTTAGACCTAGGTCAACCCAAGCCAATGCCAAATGAGTCCTCATGAAAATTTTTAATAAATATTTTTTATATTTTTGGAAGTTTTAAAATCTCCAAAATTGCCCTTTTGATTTCTTTTCTATAACACTTCTAATATTACCATTTTCATTATTATTATTATGATTTTTATTTATTATGATTACTAATATTTTTCTTTTATTTATTATCATTACTAGTATTATTTTGTTAGTTTATTTTTGGGTCTTTCTTAAACCCTAATCATCATCAATTAACCCCCTTGCCGTGAGTTCTCCCCCAAATCAAGCTAAATATTTGTTTTATTTTGAGCAAGAATCAAACTCTTCCTAAAAACCTCTCCTCTTTTTCCTTTTTTCCCCAAACCTAAAACCCTAACTTCCTTACCTCTCCCACTCTCTTCCTCATGTCTCTCTCTCCCCCTCTCTCTCTGTCTCTAGCCTTGAACTCTATATCTCTCTCCTCCCTCACCGCTGCCGGGCCACCACCACCTCTCCCCATGGCCATCCTGCTTGTCTTGCTTTTTCGACGTTGAACTTGAGCAAAGACGGAAATTCGATTGAACCAACCCCAGTTTCAACTCAAGGTAACTCATAACAATGTTTTAATAGCGTATTATTTTTAGCCTTGGTAAAAGTGGTTTCTTTTGGCATGTTGGGTCTGTGTGAGGGTCTAGGGGTTGCTAAGTGGGAATTTCGAATTTTTGGAGACCCAATACATGCTAAAACCGACCCTAAAGTGGAAGGGTGAACTAGGCAGATTAAGTGTAGTTTTTCCCCAGAATTTGAAAATTTGTTGTAATTAATTTAGTTGTTCAAAAATTCTGACATTTTTATGGTAGATGGATTGGTATGTGAAATTACGTGTGCTTTTGAATCAAGTGAACCGAAGCTAAAATGAAGAACTTATGGCTGAAATACCAAACCCTGTAAAAATCAAGGCCGTTGGTGTAGGTTTGAAGTTTTTGGCCTAGTTACTGTTCGATTTGATAAAAACTCTAAATATGAATGTTGTAGTATACAGAATTATCTTTCGAGATTGGGGAAGAAGCTGATTTTTGGAGGTCTGGAGAAAACGTTATGAATTTTAGAAGTAAGGTTAAAAACCTGGGCAGAAACTAGGAAGCGGAAACTGGGACTGTTGCAACCACGGATTTGAAAAATGTTCCCTATGTCATAATTGGTTGCTAAAAATTATGAAATTTATCGAGTGTGAAGTTTCGGATGAAACAAAAATTCCTGTTTCAAAATCGGGCGGTTTGGAGTACGGTGGCCCGAGTTGTAGTAAATTTTCCCGGGACTATCATAGGGAAAGATAGTCACGGACACTTCAGATGGAAGTGAAAATATGTTCTAGTTTGGAAGAGACCCGTGCCAAATCCTGAACATAGAAAATGTAGAGGACGACTTAAGGATTTGGGATTGACTTAGAACACTGGAATTGGATATTGGGAGCCAAAGTTATAGCTTTTGGAAGTTGAACTCAGAAAGTGGTTAGCTTGATCCTTAACCAGGGTTATGGTTTGGATGAATTAAAAATCTAGAAATCCTTTTATAAATTTGTGGGAGGGCCGAGGATGTCCCATTTTGAGCGTGGACTGATTGCGGGTTATGTGTGGGCCCAAGTGCAGAGCAGTGAGCTTGTTTAAGTAACCGAGCACATAAACTATACAGTATCTAGGTAACAATCATGCCCTAACCCTTCCCTTGCATTGTTGAAACCATGAACGTTTCGGAACTTGACTAAAAATTTCTGGTAATTCTTTTTAAAACTAAAGGAACACTGGTGTATGAAATAAAAGTGACTGCATGATGAAAACTGCATGTTGTGTTATGTCTGGAAGTCGAAACTGACCATGTCATGAGAGTGAAATTTATTTCGATTGTGTTTAGAATTACTGGACTTCTATTACGAGTTCAATGGGGAAAGGTGTTTGAATATGAATGAACTGATTATGCTAGGTTCCTCCGGTAAGAGGTAAGAACTCATTAATTAAAAAGAACTGAATGGGGTGAGTTAAATAGATTTGGTTTGATTGAAGGCCATTGCCTTCCCCGAATAACAAGTGCATGCGTGTGATCGGCCACGTACTCGGTTGAGATGTGGGCTAGGACTATCGGTAACCATCCTTAATGGTGGTAGGCCAGGAAAAGATAAGCGGTAACTGCCTAAGATGCGGTTGGCCAGGAATCAGTTAAGCAGCTGTGCTATGTCAAAGCGCAGGCCATGAGACCCACTGGGGTCACTCACCCAAACGTTCACTAGAACAGATGCAGTTTCAATTAAATTGTTGAATTATGATTTTGAAAGTCATGATTAAGGAAGACTATGATAATGGGTTGTGTGCTTGGAAGACGTATTATTGTCCCCTTCCCTCAAATGTTTTCAAAATGGATTTGTGTGCGTGTTTGACTAATGGGGGTGCTTGCCACTGAGTTTATCTCATTGTTATAAAATATTTTGTTTTCAGGTGATCCAGCTATGCTTGGGGCTGGGGACTCGAACATAGGGCGAGATTCGAATGCGGAATATTAATGAAATGAATGATAGAAGTTGTAATAGGCAATAGTTATTTTGATTTGTGAGGTTCAAGTTTTGAACACTGTAAGATTGATTTTTTTTTTTTTTTGTCGAAGACATGGATTAATTGTTAGACTTGATATCCAACCTGGTGTTTCCAAGAAGAAAACACGGTGGTAACACCCAGTGTAGTTTTTCGCTACATTTTCGTTAATAATGGTGTTTAATGATGAATTACAGATCTGGGGGTGTTACAAAGTGGTATCAGAGCCTAGGTTAACTGACCTGAAGGCTCGCCTAAGGGATAAAGAGAACAATACTATTTAATAACCCTAAAACTGGTAGACTTAAGGACTGCTCAGAGTGTGAGCGTAGGTTGGGAAGGGAGTATGCTTGTATATGTTACCCCTTGTGTTTATATATCTGATTTGGGTTTATTAATGTCTAGGATGAATGCGGCTCACCACCGTGGGTGTATGGGACGACCTTGTCGCCACCAAAGATTGGGAAAGGTTCCCAGGGTCAGTTTGGAGAGTCACTTGGAGCAAATGGAAATTTTTATTCATGGGAGACTAGCTGAGGTTCTTGATATGATTGTTTAAGATTCGACCATGGCCAGGCCCTCTTCTTCCTTTTAACTCTTTTGGGGGACCCCTTGTACCATTACAGAGTTGAGGAACTTCACCCTGGGGAGAGAGCAATCATGGTCGCTAGGGACTATTGCCTATGCAAGTGGCAGCCAATGGGTTTCAACTTAAATGAACTAGTGGACCACCTAATGGATGTAGGTCCCTATGATGACGCCCCCCTGACTCTAGGGATGCCAACCCACCACCACCAGTAGAAGAGGATACTGATGAGGAGGGAAGCCAAGTGGGAGAGGAGGACTCTGATGATAACTCTGAGGTGAGTGAGGAGTAGCTGATGGGCAGTAAAGACCATATGGAGGATTGGGAAGGGGAAAGGAAGGATCACACCATTCAGGATGAGCCAGCTCGAGGACCAGAAGACTTAGAGGAAGAGATAAATTCCTTGTAGTATAGGGCCGAGTGTGAGATCGGGGTGAACTGCTAGAAGCGGGGTAGATGTGATCGGATGTGTCAGGGTGCCTGCCCCCTAGACGCCCCTAACCAATAGAAGCTGGAGGTAGTTAGGATGTTGAGATTTTTTTCTTTTCTTTTGCTAGGACATTTTTGGTAGTTGCTTTCTCTGTTTCTTACTGAGCCCTGGGGCTACTAAAGATGTACGTTGATATGTAATGAAAAGTGTTAGTGTGGAACTCTTATGTTATTGAAATGCTATGCAATAAAATCTCCTTAGACTCTTTGAATATTAGCATCCTCTGTTGAAAAATGTTAGTGTGGAACCATTATGTGACTGAAATGCTATGCAATACTATGATTATAGTGATAATCGTGAACCGTGTGAATGTGATGCCTGTCTGATGTGAACTATCTGAGCTTGTGACGCGGTGGTTGTACCACCTGAACGTGGTAATATACTGAGATCGAACTCCTGTTAAATGTGGCATAATATGCTGGCGTGTACTCTATGTTTGAAATTCTGTAGAATGTAGGTTGTGAACTACTAGAAGAGGAACTAAACCCAAATTATTTTCCCCAACTAGAATGGCGGGAAGTAGCGACCACAATAGTAAGTCCCGAACTATACCCCATCCTGAGACAAGGGTCCTTACGAACCAGGACATCCCTATGGCGGCCCTCAAGGAACGACTGGAGGCTCCACACCCTCGAAATGGGAATGAGTCTCGTAGCTAGATTGACGAGACTCACCCATCAACGGGACCTGAGCTTACCAATTTATTGCTACTGGAGATGCTGCAGAAATAAGGAGAACAACTGTGAGTCCAGAACGAACAGATACAAAGACTAATGGTGGTGCAGGAGAAAAGGGTAGAGGATGATAACTCCTACTAGTTCAAGGGGTTCGCAAGCCATCATCCACCTATCTATGATGGCACTCCTGACCCTAAGACTTTCGAAGATTGGATTAGGGGCATGGAGAAACTGTTCGACGCACTCTAATGCCCTGAGGAGTGGAAGGTGGGATTCATGGTATTCTATTTAAAGGATAAGGCTGACTTATGGTGGGCCATGGTGAGCGAGAGACAATACGAACCAAGGTTTTACTGAAACAAGTTCAAGGAGATGATCAAGGATCATTTCTACCCTATCTCCCTTCAAAAGGCTAAGAAGGGTGAGTTTATGCAACTGCAGCAGGGGACCATGAGCGTACTCGAGTACGCCTCAAAATTTATGGAGCTTTCACAATTCGCTCCAACCTTCATAGCGAATGAAAAGCTGAAGATGAACCGGTTCGAGGCCGAGCTGAACCCCACAATCGAGGAGAGGATCTCCGTTCGTCAGTACGCCTCCGGCGTTGATCTATATGATACGGTGGTCAATATAGAGAGGGCGATGAAGGAGCGGAACAATTATTTCAATGAGCAGTGGGGAGCCAAAATGAAGCGGGATAATCGGGATAACCGGGGAAACTTTCAGTCACAAGAGCAAAACCGTTGATCTGCTGGGGGCAGTACTCTAGCAACTTCAATCGGGGTGGTTAGTATCCCAATACACAGCCCAAGGTGGTGACCTGCAATGCTTATGGGAAACCAGGACATTTTGCTAGGGAGTGTCAGACAGTGAAGAGATGCTTCCGCTGTGGAAGCCACCAACACCAGGTTTGGGACTGCCTGCTCCCTCCACCTCCTACTGTGCAAGGGTAGGGCCGGAGTCAAGGGCAAGGGCAAAGACCTCTGCAGACATATCAGAACAGGGGAGAACAGGTGGGAAACCCCAACCAACAAAACCGAGCACCTCAGCAAACCCAAGCCCGACCCCCCTATCAACTGTCTCGGAACAATGGGGGCAGAGTCTGTGTGACGCGAAAGGAGGAAGCAGGGGATGCTCCTAATGTTGTGACGGGTACTTTCTCTCTCCTAACTCAGCTTATGGATGTGTTATTTGATTTGGGTGCCGCCCACTCGTTTATTTCTGCTAAGCTGCCTGAGACGTTAGGACTCACCCCCACTCGTAAATCTTCATTACTATCCATGACCTTTCCGGATAGGAAGACTGTGTTGTGTGAGGAGTTATACGAGGGTTGCTCTCTTAGAATGTATGAATGTGATTTCCTGGCGGACCTATATAAGTTTGAGTTAACAGATTTTGGGATTATTTTGGGGACGGACTGGTTAGCTAAGTACCAGGCTCAGATAAACTGCTCAAAATGAAAAATCACCCTGAAGGGGCCCAATGGGAACAAGATAGTGCATAGGGGGTCAGAGTCCCCGAATGGGAGTGAAATTGGTATCAGCAATAAAAGCTCACAAGTTGTTAGGAAAAGGATGCAAGGGATTCCTGTGCCATGCGGTGAGTACTGAGGATGCCAAGTCCTCTCTGGAGGATATCCCTATCGTGAAGGAATTCCCGGATGTGTTTCCCGATGAAATTCCCGGCATGCCACCTCTTAGGGAGGTGGAGTTTTGTATCGACCTCACCCTTGGAGCCACCCCCATTTCTAAGGCACCCTATAGGATGGCGCCAGCGGAGCTTGAAGAATTGAAGACCCAGTTAGAGGAACTCTTAGAGAAATGGTATATCCGACCTAGCACATCTCCGTTGGGAGCCCCGGTCCTATCCGTTGGGAGCCCAGAATAGACGACTTATTTGACCATTTGTGCGGCGCAAGAGCTTTTTCCAAAATTGATCTCCGTTCGGGGTACCACCAACTTCGCATCAAGGACGAGGATTTACCCAAGGCTGCATTTCGTACCCGACATGGACACTACGAGTTCGTGGTGATGCCCTTTGGCCTCACCAATGCCCCGGCAGCTTTCATGGACCTTATGAACAGGGTCTTTAAACCTTACCTAGGTCAGTTCATGGCGGTGTTCATAGACGATATTCTCATTTACTCAAGAACCCAAGAGAACCACACCCATCACTTACGAACAGCTCTAGATATTTTGAGGAAAAATGAGTTGTATGCCAAGTTATCGAAATGTGAATTTTGGTTGAGAAAAGTAACATTCCTAGGACATGTAGTATCCAATGAGGGTGTGTCAGTGGATCCCCAAAAGTTTGAGGCGGTGTCAAATTGGCGTAGACCTAAAAACCCAATGGAGGTAAGGAGTTTCTTGGGCTTGGTAGGTTACTATCGCCGGTTTGTTTAAAATTTCTCAAACATTGCCACCCCCCTTACGAACCTAATCAAGAAGGCCACTAGGTATGAATGGACGGAGCAACGTGAGAAAGCATTCCAGGAGCTCAAAAAGAGATTGACGAGTGCACCAATACTAGCCTTACCATCTGCTGAAAGGACTTTAAAGTGTACAATGATGCATCCAGGAGTGGTTTAGGGTGTGTGCTGATGCAAGAGGGTCGCGTCATAGCCTATGCCTCCCGACAACTAAAGATACACAAGTAGAACTACCCAACTTATGACCTGGATTTAGCGGCAGTAGTGTTTGCCCTTAAAATCTGGAGGCATTACCTGTATGGAGTATGTTGTGAAGTCTTCACCGACCACCAGAGCTTGAAGTACCTTTTCTTACAGAAGGATCTGAACTTTAGACAGACTAGGTGGCTGGAATTTCTGAAGGATTATGACGTCCGTTTTCAATACCATCCGGGGAAGGCTAATGTAGTGGCGGACGCATTAAGTCACCGACCGCATCCAGCACTGAACTGTTTACTGGCACTTCCAAGCGAGTTATGTGAGGAATTTCGTAAGTTGGAGCTTGATGTGATCACCCCGAGGTCGAAACCTCTACTCTGCACCCTGGAGGTGCAACTGAATCTCATAGAGGAAATCCGAGTAGTCCAGACCACAGACCCTCATCGAAGGGATTAGGAAAGAGATATTGGTGGGTAAAACACCCGGATTTGTAATTCATAAGGATGGTACCATACGATTCCATAATAGGTATATGTTCTAGCCGTAGAGGCACTGAAGAAGAAGATCTTAGACGAAGGGCACAATACTCCACATTCGGTACACCCTGGGGGTAATAAATTGTATAAGGACCTAAAGCAGATGTTCTGATGGAATAACATGAAACATGAAGTGGCTGATTTTATGACAAAGTGCCTGACCCGCCAGCGAATAAAAATCGAGCACCAATGACCAGCAGGACTTTTACAACCACTGGATGTCCCTGAATGGAAATGGGATTCTGTATCCATGGATTTTGTCATAGGATTGCCGCTACCCCAACGGAGGCACAACGCAATTTGGGTTATAGTGGATAGGCTCATAATGTCAGCGCATTTCATAGCCATGAAAAATTCTTGGACCTTAGATTGGTTAGCTCGAGCCTACCTCGAGGAGATGGTACGACTACACGGGGTACCCAGTTCTATAGTGTCAGATCGGGATATCCGGTTTCAATCGGGATTCTGGCAGAAGCTGCAGGAAGCATTCGAAACGTTGTTACGTTTTAGCACTGCCTTTCACTCTGCAACCGACGGGCAGACAGAACGTACTATTCAAACATTGAAAGATATGCTGCGGGCTTGCGCTTTAAATTTTAAGCGCGCATGGGACAAACAACTGGCATTGATCAAATTCTCGCACAACAACAGCTACCACATGAGCATTGGCATTGCCCCGTATAAGGCACTGTATCAGCGAAAATGCAGGACTCTGCTCTGTTGGTAGGAGATTAACGAGGCCTTGACTATCGGACCGAAATTGATCCAAGCGACCACGGACAAAATAAGGGTAATCCAGGAACGAATGAAAGTCACCCAGAGCCTCCAGAAAAGCTATGCCGACTGGAGGCGTAGGCCACTTGAGTTCCGGGGAGGCGATCATGTATTTCTCTGAGTCTCTCTAACCAAAGGAGTCCCGAGATTTGGGAAGGCAGGGAAGCTCAGCCCGAGGTATATCGGACCATACCCGATTATACAGAGAGTTGGAGAGGTAGCTTACCAGCTAGAATTACCGACTGAACTTCAGAGGGTGCATAATGTATTCCATGTGCCATAGCTGCGGAAATACATCTCAGATCTTTCGCACGTAATCGAACCCGATCCCATACAGCTCCAAGAAGATTTATCGTATGAGGAAAAACCCGTACAAATCCTGGATCGGCGGGAGAAGCACCTCCGTAGAATGATAGTGCCCCTGATGAAGGTCCTTTGGGCCAACCATAAGACATCTGAAGCCACTTGGGAGCCGGAGCAGGAGATGCGAGACAAATACCCCCATCTATTTGCATAATCAAGTGCATATCAGTTTCGAGGACGAAACCTCTTAAGTGGGGTAGCATGTAAAACCACAGAAATTCAGGTTGTAATAGTGGTTCGTCGCACCTAGTGAAGTTTCGGGGACGAAACTTTCTTAAGTGGGGTAGTCTATAAAACCCTAGAAATTCGATTTGGGAAATTATGTCCAGCTGGGCCCATTTAGATCCAAGTTAACCTAAGCCAATGCCAAATGAGTCCTCGTGAAAATTTCTAATAAATGTTTTTTTACATTTTTGAAAGTTTTAAAATCTCAAAAATTGTCCTTTTGATTTCCTTTCTATAAAACTTCTAATATTACCATTTTGATTATTATTATTATGATTTTTATTTATTATGATTACTAATATTTTTCTTTTATTTATTATCATTACTAGTATTATTTTATTATTTTATTTTTGGGTCTTTCTTAAACCCTAATCATCATCAATTACCCTCCCTTGCTATGTGTTCTCCCCCAAATCAAGCTAAATATTTGTTTTATTTTGTGCAAGAATCAAACTTTTCCTAAACCTCTCCTTTTTTTCCTTTTTTTCCCCAAACCTAAAACCCTAACTCCCTCACCTCTCCCACTCTCTTCCTCACGTCTCTCTCTCTCGCTCTCTCTCTCTCTCTCTCTAGCCTTGCACTCTATCTGTCTCTCCTCCCTCCTCACTATCGTGCCATCACCACCTCTCCCCATGGCGAACCTCCTTGTCTTGCTTTCTCATCGTTGAACGTGAGCAAAGGCAGAAATTCTATTGAACCAACCCCGGTTTCGACTCAAGGTAATTCATAACAATATTTTAATGGCGTATTATTTTTAGCCTCGGTAAAAGTCATTTCTTTTGGCATGCTTGGGTCTGGGCAAGGGTCTAGGGGTTGCTAAGTGGGAATTTCGAATTTTTGGAGACCCAATACATGCGGAAACCGACCCTAAAGTGGAAGGGTGAACTAGGCAGATTAAGTGCAGTTTTGACCCCGAATTTGCAAATTCGGTGTAATTAATCTAGTTGTTCAAAACTTCTGACATTTTTATGGTAGATGGATTAGGATGTGAAATTATGTGGGTTTTTGAATCGAGTGAATCGGAGTTAAAATGAAGAACTTATGCTGAAATACTGAACCCTGTAAAAATTAAGGCTGTTGGTGTAGATTTCAGTTTTTGAAGTTTTTTACCTAGTTACTGTTCGATTTGGTAAAAACTTTGAACATGAATGTTGTAGTATACAAAATTATCTTTTTGGGTTGGGGAACAAGTTGATTTTTGGAGGTTTGGAGAAAAATTTATGAATTTTGGAAATAAGGTTAAAAACCTGGGCAGAAACTAGGAAGCGAAAACTAGGACTGTTACAACCATGGACTTGAAAAACATTCTCTAGGCCATAATTGGTTGCGAAAAATTATAAAATGTATTAGGTGTGAAGGTCTAGATGTAACAAAAATTCCTGTTTTAAAATCGGGCTGTTTGGAGTAGGGTAGCCCGACTTGTAGTAAATTTTCCCGGGACTGTCACAGGGGAAGACAATCACAGACACTTCAGAAATAAGTGAAAATATATTCTAGTTTGGGATAGATCCATGCCAAACCTTGAACATAGAAAATGTAGAGGATGACTTATGGATTCGGGATTGACTTAGAACACCAAAATTGGATATCGAGAACCAAAGTTATAGCTTCTGGAAGTTGAACTCAGAAATTGGCCTGCCAGATCCTTCACCAGGGTTAAGGTTTAGATGAATCAAAAATCTAGAAATCCTTTTACAAATTTGTGGGAGGGCCAAGGATGTCCTATTTTGAGCATGGATTGACCGTGGGCTATGTGTGGGCCCAGGTGCAGAGCAGTGAGCTTGTTTAAATAACCAAGCCCGTAAACTATA
The DNA here is from genome assembly GCA_002740545.1 of Lophocereus schottii. NCBI lineage: Eukaryota > Viridiplantae > Streptophyta > Magnoliopsida > Caryophyllales > Cactaceae > Lophocereus > Lophocereus schottii. Next base: position 7,525 of record NCQV01058803.1, on the reverse strand, counting down.
CGATATCCAGGTAACAATTATGCCCTAACCCTTCCCCTGTGTTGTTGAAACCATGAACGTTTTGGAACTTGAATTAGAATTTCTGGCAATTATTTTCAAAACTGAAGGAACACTGGTGTATGAAATGGAGGTGACTGCATAATGAAAACTATATGTTGTGTTATGTCTAGAATTCGAAACAGACCATGTCATGAGACTGAAATTTATTTCGATTGTGTTTGGAATTACTGGACTTCTATTGCGAGTTTAGTGGAGAAAGGTGTTCGAGTATGAATGAACTGATAATGTTAAGTTTACCTCCGGTAAGAGGTAAGGACTCATTAATTAAAAAGTACTGAATGGGGTGAGTTAAATAGGTTTGGATTGATTAAAGGCTATTGCCTTCCCCGGGAAACAAGTGCATGCATGTGAGCGGCCACGTACTCAGTTGAGACGTGGGCTGGGACTATTGGTAACCATCCTTAATGGTGGTAGGCTAGGAAAAGATAGCAGTAACTTCCTGATATGCGGTAGGCTAGGAATGAGTTAAGCAGCTGTCCTATGTCAGAGCGCAGGCCATGAGACCCACTGGGGTCGCTCACCCAAACGTTTACTGGAACAGATGCAGTTTGAATTAAATTGTGGAATTATGATTTTGAAAGTGATGATTAAGGAAGATTGTGATAATGGGTTGTGTGCTTAGAAGACGTATCGTTGTCCCCTTCCCTCAAATGTTTTCAAAATGGATTTGTGTGCGTGTTTGATTATTAGGGGCGCTAGTTACTAAGTTTATCTCACTGCTATAAAATGCTTTGTTTTTAGGTGATTTAGCTATGCTTGGGGCTGGGGACTCGAAGGTAAGGCGGGATTCGAATGCGAAATATTAATGAAATGAATGATAAAAGTTGTAATAGAGAATAGTTGTTTTAATTTGTGAGCTTCAAGTTCTGCACACTTTGAGGTTGATTTTTTTTTTTTTTTTTGGGCGAAGACTTGGTATTAATTGTTAGACTTGATATCCTGCCTGGTGTTTCCAAGAAGGAAACACGGCAGTAACACCCCGTTCAGGTTTGCGCTGTATTTTCGTTAATAATGGTGTTTAATGATGAATTAGATATCTAAGTGTGTTACAACAACACTAGACGAACACTTTAAAATTATTGATCTTGTCTTTCAGGAAAAACACCTAGGTAAACCTAGAATAATCATCAGAAACAACAAATGCATATTTAATGTCCCCAAGGCTTCTCAATCTTATATTACCACGTAAATTCATACGCAATGATTTGAGCGTACTTGTAGTGGAAATAGTTTTTAGAGGCTTAAATGACACTATAACTGGTTTTACCTTTTACACATGCGTTCTAAACTAGATCTTTATCATGCATGTGCTTAGGAAGATCGCCTACCAGGTTATGTTGGGAAACTTTGTCAATAATATTCATCCCAGCATGACCCAATCCTCTGTGCGGCAACCATGCATTATCACCAACAACTTTAAAACATGCAAGATTCTTGAAATTAACATGATTAAGGTTAATAGCATAAATGTTTCCTTCTCTATATGAAGACAAAGAAATATTTCTAGTTAAGGATAGAGACATCATAGTCAGCTGAATTGAAAGTAATTTTATTACCTTTATCTTCTAATTAAGGAATGATGACCAAAGTAAATTTAAGACCATCTGCTAGGTAAACATTCTCATTTATGTTTGAGAAATTTTTATCGAGTGTTCCAACTGTAATGATCTCTTCATATTTTTTATGTCCAATTGTAACTTTGCCTTGATTAGCATCTTCAAGTTCTGAAAACACTGTAAGATCACTGGTCATGACCCTTGATCATCCACTAATAATGTACCATAGCTTAATGTTTGATTTTAAACATACCTATAAAACAAACATCAACCTTTATGCCTCTCTTGACTTGAAATATATGTGCAAGATCTGCTATCATGTTTCAAGGCCACACTTGAGTGATTTTGGGATTACATCTAGTGTGATCTTTAGGTTGCATAAAGTTTCTCTGCCACTACTTTTGAATAGGTTGACTTTGGTATCCTTTCAACATCATTGAATGATTAGAGTGGTCTTTAAAAACACTTTTAGTATGCCTTAAACTGCTGTGGCCATCATAAGGAGATGTCATTTTTGTAAAAATTTTTTGATACGATTGGCTCTTATTGCTGGGATCATATTCAATACCTTCTTTGTTGATGGACACACTATGAAATCCAATTAATTTGTATAAGTTTTGTTTCCCTTAAAGAAGTTTGAAAGAGACTTTTGGAACTCCTCACACTAAGCATTGAGCCTTCTACTCTTATCCCTATCATCAAGAAGTTCATCAGCCAACTTAGAGTTAAGCATGAAAATATGCTCATTTTTAGAGGTCAATCTCTACTATTCTTCATTAAGATCTTCAACCTCTTTCTAGATTCATACCATTCGCGTGGCATTCAGTGTAAAGTTCAAAAAACTATTTGTTTTTAGTTTCTAAAGACATGCATTGTTCATAAAAATAAGCGCATACATCTTACAAACTTTCCTTATTATGATCATAGAAAGATACTTTTCTTTAGTATTCACATCATGTATAATAATCTCAATTAAATCATCTATGGACACACCCCAAAAGAAAGTTTTTAGTTGCTGGGGGAAGTACCTTTAGCCTCTAAAGTATTGATTTGCAATACCTCAAGAATTCAAATTTGTCCATTGGTTTATGTCCATTTGCCAAAATAATACATTGACAATATCATCCTCTTCATCTTTATTACCACGGAGTTACTGTCACTCTATGCAACTACTATAGCCTTTTTCCCCTTTCCATTGAATTTCTTCTTCTCAGCTTTCTTTTAAAAGTTTAGTAATCTTTCATCATGTTTCATAGTTGGCCGTTCAAGGATGATCGTCTTCGAAGCCTCTTGAAGTCAAAATTCTCCTTCTTAAGCATTTTCTGGAATGGCCAATATGACTATCTCATCCTTTAACGGTTTAGATCCTGGGTCACATTGACTTTTAGAGTCCTCAATTGTAATTGTTGGGGATACCCCTATGTAAGAAGTTTTATAGCCAGATCCTCCACCTTCGAGGTCTTAAGGTTCTAAGCCACTTTAGTGGCCATTGAAGTTCGCTCTTTATTAGTTCCTTGGCAGACTTCTCAGTGACTTCCTCATTATCTCCTCATTTGTATCGACTTTTCCAAGAGACTTGAGGCTATTGATGACGTTAGTGAATTCGATGCACATCTTCTTTAAATCTTCACTAAGAAGTATCTTGAAAAGCTCATATTAGTGCACTAAAGTGCTTATCTTTGATTGTCTAACATAAATGGTGCTTTCATACGTTGTGACTGAAGTGTTCCATACTTATGTTGCTTTTTTAAAAGTAAAAATTATGTTAATCTAAAGCACATTATAAAGCATTAACTGCCTCATAATTTTTAGGAATGTATTATTAATGGGGTTCTATAGCTCTTTAGTGCTAACTATGTACATGATTCAAATTGAGGTTCTTAGCACTTTTGTTATATAGTTTACACTCTTGATTCAACAGCCGTATCATGAGTCCCATCTAATAAGTGAAGTTTAGATTAATAAAATAGCGAACATCTAAAAATATATATACATTAATTTATTCGGTCTTTCCCAATGAAGACATTAATTTTTATTCACTTGACTATTAAGTCACTTGAGGTGAGATGAGCTCTCAGACCAATAACTAGTCCCATGTGGGATTAGTCACCTGATAAGGGGCGAATAGAGTGTTCATAAATAATTACAAATTAAAATTTAAGCACAAAATACAAACCAAAATCAAGGATGCTGAACAATAAATCAAGGACACTAAAAAAAAAGATCAAGGAACTTGAAAAGTAAGAGAGTAATATGAAAAATAAAGACACGTAGTTTGTTTCGAGGTTCAAACCTCTAATTTGGTTGCGTCCCCACCTAAGGACCCTTCCTCAGTGTTCAACCACGTACACTATTCTACTATGAGATTTCCACAATTTGGAAACATCCATTAAAGGACCGTAACTACAGAACACCATTTAAGGCCTCTCTTAGAGTGATTTCTCCTAACTAACTACTTAGGAAGGATGATATTCTTGATCGAACCTTTTGTTTACATGTTGAATTCTCATAACCCTTTTGTCTTACAAGGAATCTGAAATGTGTGTACAAAGAGTACAATTATTTAAAGATGATCACTCAAGAGTACAGTCACACTTTTGAATGGGACTCAAGTTCATTATTCTTGTGTGTCATGCACTCTCCTTATTTAGCAAGGTCTTCATTTATAGGCAATTAAAATCAATGCTTCCGAGAATGCATCCATTGAATGCTTTAGAATATTCTATGGACTCCTTCTCCCTAGTGGCTACTTGTTACTTCCATATCCTTCACACCCATTCACTTTTCCGATAACAACTTTGTTAAATCTTGGTATCTTATATCTTGAAGAGGTGGTTCTTTATGCTCCATTGAATATATAAGCCATTGTAAGGTAGAAACCAATATTTTTAGTTTTGATGTTGGCATTCTCCCATTCTACTGTGGTAGACCTACAACCGTCCCTTTTAATATAAGTGCTTCTAGCCTTTGTCTTATTTGGGGTACAGTTGAATCTTTTTTCTAAGCCTCCTAGATGTTACCAACTATTATCTCATAAAAACCACAAAGTTAATAATGCTTCTTGAAGACTGTTCACTTTAAATATTAAGCATTCTTAATAATAAAGTCAGTTATAAATAATTTAACTAATTTAAATTAGAATATTATGGGAAATTATAACCTCTTAAAGAACAAAACAAATAGCAAAATCCTAGCATGTGATGAACACATTTTCACAAAAATTTAGGATATGTCTCCTTATCATAGAATCACATATTTATGAATACTTTAAATTTCATTGAACAGACAAGTAAAATCCTGAATTAAAAAAATAATATAAGTGTCATAAAATTCATTTTAAACTCAATTCAAGCTGTACAAATTTTATAACCCCCATAACAGTTCATTTCTAAGATGCTTGTTGAGGTTGTTAATAACGAGAGTTCAAGGAAGTTGAACTCTAGTTCTATAGCTCTAAGCAGTTAGTTAGCCAATGGTCTTGTTGACTAAGCTACTTATATGTAAGTAAGCACATATACAAGATTCAAGCAATTATTCAAATAAGATGTAATGACCCTTTGGCAAATCTACCTTGAGATCAAAAGATATGATGCATATAATGACATTATAGTGAGGCGGTCCTTGAATATCCCCTTTTTTTAGTAAAAGGCATCATTCATCAAATAGATCGTATAGGGGATAAATGTTAGAATTTAAAAATTATGCTCCGCCTATGTTAAGTATTTAACGCATGAGATAAATCACTTCTAGTTCACATAATAAGTTCCTCCTTAGTTCTTTAAGTAGAGAAGCATGTGCGTATAGGGGACAAGTAAAGAATATTAAACGTCATATAAGGATAAGCATAAGCAATTATAATGAAAGGCATGACAAGCAAGTATAAAGATGAATAATCATCATAGGACTAGTAGTTAGAGTCATACAAGCAACGTATATTAAAATTTTCAGTGCCATATTCTATGAATTCCCAAAATATGTTCATCCTAATGTGATTGCCTCAAGGGTTTCTAAATTGCTACTTCAAGGGCCGCGCTTAGCCCAGCTTCACTAATTCATGAAAGTCCCAAATTTTCTCCCCCATTATTTGCACTAAAATGTGGTTTAAACTAAGGAAAATGTTGTGATTTTTTACAAGTGCATGGTTTATCGCGTCGTACTCATAGGTATCGATCCTCAACGGTGGGTTATGAAATTAGGTAACCTAGTAAACTGAACTGTTCATGCTAAAATAAATTATTGCAAATTTATTAAACTAACTATGTAGGAAGTTTGGTCTAGCACCAAGGAACACAAAACTCATAAACATAAGGACGATGACTACAGACTAATAGGAGAAAGTAATAGTAGTATCAGCATCACCAAGTCACTAAATCTATTGATTATCTTCACTCAGCAAGTTGGCTAAGTTAATTTCCAAAGTTTAAGAATAAGCAACACTAAATCATCATCTTAACTCAATTATAAGCAGAACTATATCAATCAAATTGTAAGCTAATATAGCAACTAAGTGATATGATGAAGTAGCAAGTTTAGAAGTTACGTTGTAAAATTGAATTACTCAGAGAATACGAAGCAACTATTGAGTTAGGAGAAAGAACAACCAACTCCAAAACTAAATATAAGCAGCACAGATCTTGAGAGTTAAAATCGAACATCAAAACCAAGATGATAATAACAACCTCGAGTGAATTGAATATGAACTAAAATCTGAATCTAAAGACATCAAAAAATCTAAAGACGTTAGTCACAAGATTTAAAGAAATTCCAAACTAAACCCTATAACTCCCCCTTGCTCCTCCCGACTCTGTTGAAATTATAGCCCCCAAAACCATGTCCAAGCATCTTGATTGCTTCATTAATCCCAAATTAAGCCTCCCTTTTACTGTTTAAAACTATCAAAATTGTTGATGATGATGAAAGATAACGACCGGTAGGCTTAACGTGATGGATGCAGGAGAAGAGAGGAAGAGTAAGCTACAATTATGGCTTAATGAAGAAGACAACATGAAGCAGCATAGGGTCTGGGTTTCATTCATCTAGGTTGCAAATAGAATAAGAAGTGGGGTAGGTGAGAGATCACGAGTTGTGTACATGAGATGATTAAGCGAGGGAGGGGGCTTTAGATTTGGGAGGAGCTGGGCTGCAAGAAAAGAAAGAAGTGTAGCCCGCTGAAGCAAGGGAAGAAGGAGGACTTGGTTTATCAGCTGGGCCTAAAGTTGGGCCCGCCAAATAGAGAAGTGAAAGAGAAAGAGAGGGCGTCACCGAGAGAGGAGGGGAAGAGAAAGAAGTCTGGGACTTGGGCATGTCGATGGGCCTTTGGGACACTAAGAATGGAAAGAGAGGGAGAAGAAGAAGGAGGTGGGCTAGAGGAAGGCTGGGACTCCGCTAGGGTTGTGTTTGGGTCGTCCGTTCAAGGGGGTTGGGTCTTCCTTTCTTTTCTTCCTTTCCTTGCTTGACTTGATCCAAAGTTTGCACTTGTTTGAGCAAAGTATTCATTTTTTCCATGTCGTTCCAATTCCTACAAAATAAACAAAAAAATACTAAAATCTTGTTTAACAATTTATTTGAAGGAAATAGTAGATAATAATAGGATATAAATTAACATAAATTCAGGTTGAACAAATGCCCCCTCACTTAAATTTTGCTTACCCTTGAGTAAAATAAAACTATAAATCCTAGAAAAAGAAAGTGAATCCTAACTCACTTTCGTAGGGATCACAGTTAAACTTAGCATGTACAACAAGCCATTTGAACCTCTAAGTTACCACTCGTGGACAACGGAGGTCTCCTGAGGGCTTACAGAAGATATACCCACAAAATCTATGATAAACAATCGAAAATCCTTGTTTTTTTGTTGTATTTTTCAAGACTTATATATACAACATATATACAGACACACAAACACACAC
>NCQV01058799.1:1283-11300 GCA_002740545.1 Lophocereus schottii | reverse complement strand
CTCTCTTTTTGTTCCAAGTTGTTCAATAGTTAGCACCGCTAGTCTACTTTCGTATCCCGAACTCAAACCCAAATAGATAATATGATCTTTTATCGATTACTCGTTTCCAAATATCGCTACGTTCGATTTAATAAATAATGAACTAATTCTAAGGTTGACAATCTAATCGTATTCGAAACCCTTATTAACGCTTACTAAAATCTCAAAAATTTTCAAGATTAATAATAACAGTAACAATAGTAACAATAATATTCTTTTTGATAAAATTATCGTTTACATAAGCACATCAATAATAATTTAACTCATATAGTTAATAAAATATAATTTTAGTACGTAAAAAGGCAATACAATCGGCTTAAGGAAAAATAAAGAATGTGGGTGTTAGATTCTCCCCCTTAGAAGAAGTTAGCCCCCGAAATTTCCAAGCTAAGTTCAGTCGTTCCTAAGAGGTGCACACACGTGATACAATCTACAAAACTTGCACTAAAATCTAAAATCTTGTTTTACATTTAATTCAAATTGAAAAGGAAGGCTTATGGTATCTAGTCTCCTCCTCGCCAATCCTCTTCGAGCGGCTGCTTACTCTATTTGGGCGCCGAGGGCAATCGCACAGAAGAGGGGCAAATGAGTTGGCATAAAAAACCATATCAAGCTTGTTTTAAAAAATAAACATAGATGCTCAGCTATCTAGACTCAATCCGCATGGTGAATGACAACTCTATGTATATACATCATTACGAATCGAAATTTAAAGCTAGGAGAATTGGGCAATGACATCTCGAGGTCATATAAGGGTAGTTTCATTCTGAAACATGAATTCAAGTCACTTTTAGGATCACAAATGGTTAACCTGGAGGTTCCCATAACACATTAGAGTAACAAGGACTTTACATAGCACACCATTGCATCGCATAGAATCAGCAACTTAGCATTCTCAAGCCTAGGAATCATAAGTAACATGAAACTGTCTGATACGCATATACCAAGTAATTTACAAATGAGAAGCATATGCAACTAACATTCCTGGGACCTGTGGGTTATGGGCCCACCATTCTTCCGCTGCGCCACTCTGATCAAACATATAAGGGTAAGAAAATGTGAATTATGGTTTCTAGGGTCATCTTATCATGCTCTAAATATGTGTATACGCAGCTATTCAGCTATAACATGGAATCATAGAATTCACGGATTGCAAATAGCGAGTTAGAGGTCATGTCATGCCATGAATTACAAAACTTAAATCATCTGGATAATCAAGTCGCATACTAAACCAAACTTAAGTCAAGTAAAAACCAAGATAAGCATTTACTAAGCCAATTATTCACAAGGCACTTGAATAACCGTGCATGATGAACCTAAGTAACTATATAGGCTTCCATGACCTTTACACTTTGCATAATGTTTGTCTTATGCTTCAAAACACATAGACTCATAGTAGTGTCTCACAGGAGGGCATCTAGATAAGTATATATGAGTGCCACCCTCATTTAAAACCTAAGATCGAGGTTATGCCTTGAGGTTTGTTGAAATATTTAGGATCTAGCCACTGATAAGCTGACAATGGCGTGGATGGTCTAACAGAAATATATTGACGCGTTCTGACGCTTGTTTCTCATAAGGTGGTTGTACGAGTCTTAGGAGCTCGCAGTACAAAAGAGGCGGTTCATTCTCCTGTAGAGATTCTTGTTTTCCACACTTGGTGCTAGTGCTTAAGAAGGTGTTGGGAAGGTATAGATTGTCGCTCTAAGAGGTAACAAGGTGATGAATGTGGTATAATAATTCCAAAGTCTATCGGTTTCTTCTTTATATCTCCGTTTTAGGGTTCTTGGGGTTGATATATCCAGGACGCTATCAATCCTATAACAAGATTAGTATTTCAACTACAATGAGCATAACTCTTAACCGATTCGTAAGTAATTGTGGTTACATGTTGGAAAAAAAGGAAGACTCCTTATGTAAATGACAATCTAGATTAAGACCTTTTCTAAGCATTAATGGCACATATACGAAGGCCCGGAATAACACTTAGGCAATAATCAATAAAACTCTACCACAATTACCAATATTGACATGCGTGCACACGAAGTCCTCACATAGTTCCTTTAGTAATTGAGAATTACGTTAAAAGGGGTATCATTTAAAAGAACTTTTAGTCAAGAAAATAATCTTTAATCACTTGCTAACAACTTGTCATGAACACTTCAAGCAACAAATGCATATTGGTATGTAGGTATTCGAAACATCAATGTAAAACAAATGCAAGCCTTCAAACGCAGCAGTAAGCCCTAACCAAATAATTAGAAAGGTCTTAATGAGAAATAAAAATCTTAACTCACTATTTAGGAAGGATCCTAACTTTCAAACCATTTATGTCTCAAAAGGAGGATGGTTTAACTACTTCTAGCTGTTTCCTTACCAACCATTGAGTGCATATGCTCGCTCTATTATCAGGCCCAAGGAGCAAGTCGTACATAAGGGGTAAGAATGATCTTGGAGTTAAAACATTCCCAGTTGTTTGAGTTCGAACCCATGCACTTTAAACTTTTTATTTAAATCGCCGAGGTGCATAAGTAAAACAACTTTCGATTGAGCTAACACTTAACTTGTTCACGAGAATACATGTCGCTCAGCCCACACCCTAGCAAATAGTTCATTCATTCAATTAATGAGCTCACTCAAGCTGCTCCTAACTAACTAAATGAACCAACATTCACATAAACCTAACATATGCACAAAAAAGCAAGCATATATCATATCATCATGAACGCATTTCCTATACAACTATATGAAATGCGAAACTCAGGTTGCCGCCTGTGGCCAAAGGACCTTGTTTTAAAACAATCTGTAACACCCTCAACCCCTACGGCTTAGAGCATTAACGACTTCTTAAGTCCTACGTCAATTCTGGGGCAGAACCGACAAAATTTTGCCTAAAAATTGACCATTTTCTATGCTAAAAGCCCTATAATCAATCCCTGCATTGAACAGAAGCATATGAAACTTTAGAATAAGCTCAACAGCTACACGCCGGAGTCCACAGCTCTATGGGCCACTCACCAGGAGTACACCAAAACCATAAAGTTTAATAATAAAGAAGGAAATAAAAGATACAACTCAATTGATCACACATATAGAGTACTGGGGTTTACATCCAAAAACATAACTAACTTCAGCTAGGAAGATGGCTGGCTAATCAGATGGTTAGCTCATATGGCTATACAGAGTGACTTATAAACAATATGCTTAACATGAACTAGAGTACTTTGTTTACATACATTTACAACTTTAGGGATACATTATATTACATCGTTTAACATGCAATTCCACTTCTATATGTCCACATATGACACTTTTTCAAGGCAGGGGTAGACTCCAACTCAGCATAAGCAAATTGACTTCTACCTGTCACAATAAAAACTTGGGAAAGGGGAAAATAGTATTGGGACAAGCAACCAGACGCTCAGTGAGAGTTCCTCGACTCCTTAAAACCAAAGCAGTTACAGGCAATAATACCAATAATAGTCACATATTACGCATTTATACATTACTATCATATTAGGTAATCATTGCCCCCAAGGATAGATTACCACCCATAAACTTCATACTAGCCACTTGAACTCATTTCTAGGCCCTTAGTGACCAAACTTCCCCGCTAACTAGTATTTAGGCACATAGACAAGTAAGCAACAAGGATTGCGTAAGATGCTTTCAAACTCATTTTTGAAAGCGCAGTGACTCATGGTATGTTCTAAGAATATTTTCTAAATCACACTAACCTCTTTAAGGCTTATAAGTCTTTCTAAAAGTTTTGGAAATACTTATATTTGTATGAAAGACTTGACAAGAAACTTTGTTTCGCATGATATGCACATTTGAAAGCTTAAATGTTCAATGCACTGCTATGATATAACCATACTTCATTTGAAATTTTATTAAAACTTTACTTGGAATCACATTCATAAAATATGCACAGGAAGCTTTCTTTCTTTTTCTTGAAAAACACTCTACTTAGCCTCTTGAAGCTCATATTCTTTAAAAAGAAATCTCTTTCATATTGGTCCTCTGATGACCCTCATAAGATTTTCGAATCTTATTTGAGGTGGCCTCTTAATGACCCTTAAAATCTTTCTTTTCTAAAATACTTATAATGGTAAAATGCCAACTGCTTTTCTTATTTATTAGGAAATCACTACACTCTCCTAAAGTGAGATTATCACTCACAGCCCACGTTATTCCCGGGGTACACGTATCATAACATTTGGCCAAAACGCGTCTCAACAGAGTAGTTCTAACTTTGATATTATCCTCTATGAGTGCAACATCTCATGCCTTATCTTGCGTCTAATTCATAACATTACCTTTGGGGGAAACAGCTCACGCCTTATCTTGCGTCCAGTTCCGACCCTCAAGGTCTGGACAATTGTCTAGCACTATCTTAGCCTTTAAAATCATGTAGAATCCTCTTATAATCGTAATAAATATGCTAACTCTTAAATTGAAACTCATTTGAAACTTAAAATAATTGGCTAGCATATAACTCAAAATATGTTTTGTAATAAACTCCTTTGGTTGCCCATATTTAGTTCACTTGAAATCCTAGACCTATCGACTATTCAGTTGAGTCACTCACTGAGTAGTTCGATGATTTTAGGATTTCTTTTAGGCTACAAACATCTTAACAAATTAATAGGCAGCTAGTGAACATTTAGAAATATTTAAAATTAAGGAAATACACTTTTTAAAGACTTTTTAAAGATTTCTAAAGTTCACAAAACCATTCACATAGCATCACTAAAACAACATTAAGAGGGAAGGGATTCACAAGTAGCACATTTAAACACTTCATAACTCAACTTGGCAGAATCTGCCCAACAAGGCACACATGGCCTCGTAATTCTCATGATCGTGGTCAATCACAACCCAAGCTCCCTCCTTTCACAACACAGACCACAAGAGCCTTAAATCTCAATAGTTCCACCTCGAACCATCCAACTACCAAGCTCAGTTCAACAATGTTATAACAAATCAACAATTCAGGAAACCATCATATATAAGCGTAGCATCTTTATTAATAGCCATAAACGGAATTTAAACATAACCGCACTGATTTAGTGACGACCTTTTAACAAAAATCAGCATGCTTCACCAATGCCTTAAATCGCCAGTTAGCACCCTTAGGCTTCAAAACAGAATTTAGGACTAATAAACTGATGTAATAATAGCATTAAGACAACATTCTATATTTTTCTACAATCTCTAAAACTGACCAGTTAGTAGAATTGTGCATCAATTCAACATGCGAATAACCTAAAATCAGCAACATGCTTATAATTTCTTAATCTCGATTCTAGTTTCACCCAAGCTGATTACTAAACTCAGAATCAACATGCAATAAGTAAATTTAGTTAAATACGTTGAAAATAATAGTAATTTAGGAGTAAAGAAATCCCCACCTCAATTCCATGGCTGCTAGCCCAACTTTAGGTGCTCGAACAACTCCAATCCCGACCCTTGCTCATTAGCTGCACAAGTAGACCCGAACCTCGCCTAACCCATGTAATTCGAACCCCCAATTTGGTTCCAAACTTCACTTATTGACTTGAGTTGATTGGGTGCTTGAAGCTGTGAATTTTGCTCCTAATTGATAGAGGATTCGAAGCAACGAGAAGTAAGATTGCATAGGCAGGCTTGGGGCATGCGTTGTGCTTCAATTCGCCGCCCAAACCCACCAAAAACATGGCAAAGGCCTTCAAATTTCTACCCAGATTCGCACCAAAGGTTCGTTTGTTGGTGGGGAAGGTTAAATGAGGGGATTTCGAGTTAGGTTGAGGGGAAATCGAGTTTCTCAGAGCTCCCATGGCCGCGTGTGTAGAGCAGAGAAGAGGAAGAGGATGAAGAGCAGAGAGAGGGAGAATGGGGCTCGAGGGGGTCTCGAGTCAGAAGTGGAAGAAAAAGGGGGCCTGACATTTTGACAAAAATGCCCCTCGCTTCTCTCTCCCTTTTTTTTTTTGTTCCAAGGTTTTCAATGTTAGCATCGCTAGTCTACTTTCATATGTCGAACTCTAAATCCAAATCAATAATGCGAATTTTCAACGGTTACTCGTTTGCAAATATAGCTAGGTTCGATTTAATAAATAGCGAACTAATTCTAAGGTTGACAATATAATCGTATTCGGGTTCCTACTCGACTTAGTACCCGACAATGACTCTTATTAACGCTTGCTAAAATCTCAAAAATTTACAAGATTAATAACAACAATAATAATAGCTGCGATAATATTCTTTTTAATAAAATTGTCGTTTACATAAGCAAATCAATAATAATTTAACTAATATCGTTAATAAGATATGATTTTATTACGGAAAAAGGTAATACAATTGGCTTAACGAAAATAAAGAATGCGGGTGCTACATCTCCCCCCTTAAAAGAATTTCATCCCCGAAATTCCCAAGCTAAGTTCAGTCCTTCCTGAGATGTGCACACATGTGATACAATCTACACAACTTGCACCAAAATCAAGAATCTTATTTTACAATCAAGTCAAATCGGAAAAGAAGGCTTAAGGTATCCAGTCTCCTCCTCGCTAATCCTCTTTGAGCAGCTACTTACTCTATTTAGGCACCGAGGGTGATCGTATAGAAGAGGGGCAAATGAGTTCGCATGGAAAACTATATTAAGCTTGTTTTTAAAAAGGAACGTTGACGTTCAGTCATCTAGACTGAATCCGCATAGTGAACGACAACTCTATGTACATGCATCATTATGAATCGAAATCTAAAGTTAAGAGAATTGGGTAATGACATCTCGAGGTCATGTAAGGGTAGTTTCATTCTAAAACATGAATTCAAGTTACTTTTAGGGTCACAATTGTTAACCTGGAGGTTCCTATAACATATTAGAGTAACAAGGACGTCACATAGCACCGCGTAGGATCACTTAAGCACCATTGCATCATATAGAATCAGCAACTTAGCATTCTCAAGCCTAGGAATCATAAGTAACATGAAACCATCTAATACGCATATAGCAAGCAATTTATAAAAGAGAAGCATATGCAACTAACATTCCTGTGACCTGTGGGTTATGGGCCCACCACTCTTCCGCTGCGTCACTCTGATCAAACATATAAAGGTAAGAATATGTGAATGTAGGTTTCTAGGTTTGTCTCATGATGCTCCAAATATGTGCCTATGCAGTTATTTAGCTATAACATGGAATCATAAAATTCACGAAATGCAAATAACGAGTTAGAGGTCATGTCATGCCATGAATTACAAAACTTAAATCATCTAGATGATCAAGTCACATACCAAACCAAACTTAAGTCAAGTAAATACCAAGATAAGCATTTACTAAGCAATTATTCACAAGACACTTGAGTAACCGTGCATAATGAACCAAAGTAACTATATGGGCTTCCATGACCTTTACACTTTGCATAATGTTTGTCTTATGCTTCAAAACACATAGACTCACGGTAGTGTCTTACGGGAGGGCATCTAGATGAGTATATATGAGTGCCACCCTCATTTAAAACCTAAGATCGAGGTTATGCCTTGAGGTTTGTTCAAATATTTAGGATCTAGCCACTGATAAGTTGACAATAGCGTGGATGGTCTCACAGAAATACATTGAGGTGTTCAGATGCTTATTTCTCATAGGGTGGTTGCACGAGTCTTAGGAGCTCGTGGTACAAAAGAGGCGGTTCAATCTCCTACAGAGATTCTTGTTTTCCACACAGCTTAAGTAGGTGTTGGGAAGGTATAGATTGTCGCTCCAGGAGGTAACAAGGTGATGCATGTGGTATAATAATTCCAAAGTCCGTCGGGTTCTCCCTTATATCTCTGTTTTAGGTGTGTTGTGGTTGATATATCCAAGACACTATCAATCCTATAACAAGAATAGCATTTCATGCTGCGATGAGCATAAATCTTAGCCGATTCGTAAGTAATCATGGTTACATGTTGAAAAAAAGGAAGACCCCTTACGTAAATGACAATCTAGATGAAGGATAATTCTAAGCATTAATGGCACATATACGAAGGCTTGGAATAACACTTAGGCAACAATCAATAAGATTCTACCAAAATTACCTATATTTACATGTGCGCACATGAAGTCCTCACATAGTTCCTTTAGTAATTGAGAAATCACGTAAAGAGGGGTATCATTTAAAAGAAATTTTAGTTAAGAAAATAATCTTTAGTCACTTACTAACAACTTGCCATGAACACATCAAGCAACAAATGCATATCGGTATGTAGGTATTCGAAACATCAATGTAAAACAAATACAAGTCTTCAGACGCAATAGTAAGGCTAACCAAATAATTAGAAATGTCTTTAATGCGAAAGAAAAACCTTAACTCACTATTTCGGAAGGGTCCTAACTTTCAAAGCCTCTATGTTTTAAAAAGAGGATGGTTTAACTGCTTCTAACTCTTTTCCTACCAACCATTGAGTGCGTCAGCTCACTCTATTATCGGGCCCGAGGAGCAAATCGTACTTAAGGGGCAAGAATGAGCTTGGAGCTAAAAGATTCTCAGTTGTTTGAGTTCAAACCACATGCACTTGAATCTTTTGATTCAAATCACTAAGGTGCATAAGCAAAACAACTTTTGACTGAGCTAACACTTAACTTGTCCATGTGAATACAGGTCGCTCGGCCCACACCCTAGCAAATAGTTCATTCATTCAATTAATGAGCTCACTCAAGCAGCACCTAACTGGCTAAATTCACCAACATTCACATAAACTTGACATCATCATGAACGCGTTTCCTAGGTAACTATATGAAATGCAAGACTCAGGTCGTGGCCTTTGGTCACAGGACCTTGCTCTGATACCATCTGTAACACCCCTAACCCTTACGGCTAGGAGCATTAACGACTTCTTAAATTCTACTTAAATTCTGGGGCGGATCGGACAGAATTTCACCTGAAAATTGACCATTTCCCAAGCTATAAGCCATACAATCAATCCCTGCATTGAACAAAAGCATATAAAACTTTGAAATAAGCTCAACGGCTACAGGCCGGAGTCCACAGCTCTATGGGCTACTCGCCTGGAGTACACCAAAACCATAAAGTTCAATAATGAAGAAGGAAATAAAAGATACAACTCAACGGATCATACGTCTAGAGTACTGGGATTTACATTCCAAAACATAACTAACTTCAGCTAGGAAGACGGCTGGCTAATCAGATGGTTGGCTTACATGGCCATACAAAGCGACTTATAAACAATATGCTTTACATAAACTCGAGTACTTTGTTTACATACATTTACAACTCTAGGATACATTATATTACATCATTTAACATGCATGTCCACTTCTATATACCCACATATGACACTTTTTCAAGGCAAGGGTAGACTCTAACTCGGCATAAGGAAATGGACTTCTACCTGCCACAATGAAAACTTGAGAAAAGGGGAAATAGTAATAGGACGAGTAACCACACGTTCAGCGAGAACTCCTCGACTCCGTAAAACCAAAACAGTTGCAGGCAATAATACCAATAATAGTCACATATCACGCATTTATACATTACTATCATATTAGGCAATCATAGTCCCTAAGGATAGATTGCCACCCATAAACTTCATATTAGCCACTCGAACTCATTTCTAAGCCCTTAATGACCAAACTTCCCTACTAACTAGCATTTAGGCACATAAACAAGTAAGAAAAAAGGATTGCATAGGATGCTTTCAAACTTTTTTTTGAAAATACAGTGACTCATGATATATTCCAAGAATAGTTTATTAATCATGCTAACCTCTTCAAGGCTTATGATTCTTTCGAGAAGTTTATGAAATACTTATATTTGTATGAAAGACTTGACAGGAAACTTTCTTTCACATGCTATGCACATTTGAAAGCTTAAATGTTCAATGCATTGCTAGGATATAACCATACTTCATTTGAAATTTCATTTAAACTATACTTGGAATCTCACTCATAAAATATGCACATGAAGCTTTCTTTCTTTTTCTTGAAAACACTCTACTTAG
>NCQV01058793.1:0-15141 GCA_002740545.1 Lophocereus schottii | reverse complement strand
GTAAAACTCTTTAGGGTTCCCCCGTTCAAGCAGGTTCACTACCAAAACTATATTCATTTAGCTAAAATATGCCATCGTGCACTAATATTTATGGCTATTATCATTTCAAACATGAAATCCTTTTTTGAAAAACTCACTCTTATGCACATAACGTTACTTGAGGACATGGATGGGAAGGGGGTCCACATGTATCACATTTAAGCACTTCATAATCAGTTCAACACAATGAGCCACACATGCCCTTGAAATCTACACGATTGCGGTTAATTCACAACTCAGACTCCCTCCTCACAAGCACCATACCACAAGAACCTCGAACGACTCATAGTTGTACCTCAAACCATCCAACTACTCGGTTTTCAATTTACAATCTAGCATCCTGATCATTAGGATATACTGAAAAGCGATACATAAACTTACGCAATTTACCAATGCTTATCTTACCGAATAAACAACTAACAATTAGCAGTATGCTGCAACCAACGGTTATAACCATACACTCATAAATATATAATAGGCCTTCATACGATCTTAACTTGAAACAGACGTTTAGCAAGCTAAGTCAAACCAACTAAGCATGAAACACGATTACATTCATCTATTTTAGTTAAGGGACATAAACATGCTTAGTTCGTCATTCAAATATTATTTCCAGAGCTGTTTTATAAGCATTATTCAATCAAATGGACGAGTATCGATTCGAAGTTACATTTAAGCCTATTCTTGCCATTCAAGCTTAACTATTCATGCTTTTCAAGCCTAACATGAATCAAGTCTCTATTTAATCATGAAACGACTCACTTCAAAGTTTATAAACGATTATGGAACGACGAAACTTTCATATACGCTAATTTTAAACTCTTATGATTCACTTTGAAATTAACCAATGATTATGAAATAACTAAGCATATTTATACTTTAATTCTAAATAATTACGATTCATTTCGAAGTTCATATATGATTATGATTCATATACGATTATGACACGACTAATCATATATACGTTAATTCCAAGCGTTTATAATTCATTTTGAATGACAACATCAGGCATGCATTAAGTAAATAAAATCGAATCTAAGCTACACATACTTACCTTACTTCGAATTAAACTTTTAGCTTGAATTAACTAAATTCATTTGAATCGAAGCTATGCATACATAATTCAATTCGAATTAATATTTCAGGCATAATCTCCGTCAATTAATTCGAATGGAAGCTAAACATATGTAAATCACTTCGAATTAACATTCAAACATAATTCACCTAAATTGATCCGAATCGTCGCTAAACATATATAAATCGCTTGGAATTAACATTTCATGCATAATTCATCTTAATTGATTCGAATCGACGCTAAACGTATACAAATCGCTTCGAAATTAAATCTCATGCATGAACTAGCAAAATTGATCCACTTCGAAGCTAAGCATGTATGTTTTAACTCAGAATCCAATCTCAGGCAGCACATTCCAACAAATTTGGCTACGCTCGTCTAACATGCAACATCGATTCCACTAAAACGTTTGCGAAATTAATACTAATTAAGGAGGTGAGGGACACCCACCTCGATTCCAGGCTAGAGGATTCGCGAATGGGCCTGATTTGGAGTAGGAATCGAGCATCCAAGGGCCTAGAACCTCACCACAGTTTGTGATGCCTTGACTGCGTCAGACCTCAAACCCTAGTTCGCGATTTTTGTCCAATTTTCACACGATTAGTGAGGGTTTGAGATAGGGAGTCAATTTAAAGAAGGATAAAAGCTCGAAACTCAGCATGCCAGTGAATTTTGTTCGAGCGTCGGCCCTACTTGCACTGAATTCGGCCAAACCGTGGCCGATTTTCACTCGATCATCGCGCAGAGGTGGTCGCCGGTGTCTCACTACCGTGACCGTCGTGGTCGCCGCCCCCTCTCTCTCGTCTCGTTCGCGTTCTTCTCTGCTCGCTCGACCTCTCTCTCTCTAACTGTGTGGCATGGAGCGCGGCCGGCTGGGCGCGACGGCGGTCAACCAGTTGCCGGCATGGCGGCGCCAGACCGTCGCCCCTGCCCTCCTCTCTCTCTCTCTAGTGTGGTTCGTGGGGCAGGGTGGGGGTGCCGTGAAGAGGTTGAAGAAGGCCCCACCCTCGTGGTTTTGCCTGATTGAGTAAGGGGCTTCGGCCCCTTTTACGCCTTTTCACTTTTTTTTTTTTGACTCAAACTGATCAGCAATTAGCACTGCTAGTCTAGTTCGTATCCCGAACTCTAAACCCAAATCACTAATACGGTCTTGTATCGATTATTCGTTCCCAAAATACATCAAGGTTCGATTTTAATAAACCTTGAAACTAATTCTAAGGTTAGCAACCTACTCGCATCCAGGAAACAACTAAATAAATCGAATAACGAGTAAATTAAACTATCGATATAATTTAAAAGCGCAAATAGCACGAATTAACTTTAAAATCAATAATACTAATAATAAACCCCTTTTTAATAAAATTATAGCTCCCAAAAGCACATCGATAATAATTTAACTCATATAGTTGCTAAAAACACGAATTTATATCGTAAAAAGGTAATACAGTTAGCTTAATGGAAAACAAAGAATGCGGGTCTTACATTCTTCCCCCCTTAAAAGAATTTCGTGCTAGAAATTCTAAATCTAAGTTCGGTCCTTCCTAGAATGCACACACACAACTAGGATTTACACGGTAGGTTTCCAAAGGGTCTCATTCTGAAGACACTACTTCTTTCAAATCGAAAGAAAATGGCTTATGGTATCCAGTCTCCTCTTCTCCAATCCTCTTCAAGCGTCTACTCATTCTATTTAGGCGTCGAGGGCAAATCGCATCGAAGAGGGACAAATGAGTTTGCATGGAAAACCATATCGAGTTTGATTTAAAAAATGAGCAAATATTTTGGATAATCTAAACTCAGTTCGCATGGCAATAAATAATTCTATGCAGATGCATCTATAAGAGAGCATCTCAAGGCATGACAATTGGTATAGTGACATCTTAAGGTCATGCACTAGTAGTCTCATTCTAAAACATGGATTCAAGTCAAGCAATTACAAAAACTCACTTTGTTGGCACTTGATTACAAACACATCAATGGCCACATACACAATCCTATCCATAGGTACTCCTACGGTCTCATGAAAGGCATCTACGCAAGCGTACATGAATGCAACCCTCTTCTAAATTCTAGAGGTCAAGGTTATACCTCGAGGTTTGTCCGAACTATTTGGAGTTAACGAGAAATCAACTAACGGGGTAAGAGCAACGGTATTATTGGTCGTACGGCTCTACATTGAGGTTTCACCACATATTGTCTTGAAAAAGGGGACTGTGGAGGTCTGAGGAACTCCTAGTACAGATTAGAAGGTTCTACTTTCTACTTGGAGCATTCTTACTTCTACATGTGGTGCTTGTGCTTAAGAAGGTGTTGGAAAGGCATAAATTATCATCTTAGGAGGTAACAACGTGATGCATGTGGTTTAACAATTCTAAAGTCTGCTACGTTCTTCCTTTCATCCCCATTCTAGATATGTTAGGGTTGATATAGCCAGGACACTATCATTCTTATGTAACGGAATGGCGTTCCATAGCCCGATAGGCATAATTAGCCGATTAGTGAGTAGTAGTGGTTACGTGTTGGAAGGGAAGGAAGGCTCTCTATGTAGGTGGCAATCCAAGTTAAGGCCTCATCTAGGTATCAATGACACACATGTGAAGAAAGCTTCGAATAACCTTAGACAACAATCAGTAAGACTATCGCAGTTACCCATATTGATATGCGCGAGTTCCCGCTTAGTTAATCTAGTGAATAAAGAATGACATGAAAATAAGGGTATCAGTTAGAAGGACTTTTAGTCAAGAAAACAATCTTGAAGTACCTGCTAGCAACTTGTCATCAACACTTCAAGCAACGTACGTGCTTTGGCATGTAGGCATTCAAAGCATCGATGAAAACAAATGCACGTCGTCAGATGCAACAGTAGGGCCTAACTTCGATAATTAGGAAGGTCTTTAATGTGGAAGAAAGGGCGTCACTCGCCATTTAGAAATCCTCTCAACTCAATTGCATCCTATACAGGCCCCAAACAGGCATCAAAAATGCTCGTGTACTCAACAGTCCACCCACATTCAACAATTCCATCTATATGTATCCTCGTGGTCCTACACATCACATGATACCATAACAAATCTTTAAGACACGCGGACCCACCTGTTGTCACATAGAAAGAACATCTAGACATTTGAATATACGTGCAATGCTCCTTTTGCAACATATGGTCAACGACTTGCCCTAAACCCCATCCAATTTAGGAAAGATTGGTGTTGAGCAGTTGGTATTGTGAGAGTATGGTTGACATCAATGGGCTCATAGGCACACGTTGAGGTCTTACGAGGTATATCTATCTTACACGTGATCATAGGAGACTCAATGTAGGTTGCTTACCTTAGTAGCGATCATTCCCATGTACACTTCCAAAGTCTTCTAGATTCTTCCTCCCTTGCACTTCCTTGGTTTATTAGGGTTCAATCCAATTAAAACATCGTTACTGCATTCCCGAATGGCAGAGATGGAGAATGATAGGTACACTTATGCAATGCTCAACGAGGCCCTACCACTAGCACATAGTCTTCAAGCATGCATACAAAAGTAGCCTCATTCTAAAACATGGATTCAAGTCAAGCAATTACAAAAACTCACTTTGTTGGCCCTTGATTACAAGCACATCATTGGCTACATACACAATCCTATCTATCAGTGCTCCTATGGTCTCACGAAAGGCATCTACGGAAGCGTACATGAATGCAACCCTCTTCTAAATTCTAGAGGTCGAGGTTATAACTCGAGGTTTGTCTAAACTATTTGGAGTTAATGAGAAATCAACTAACAGGGGTAAGAACAACGGTATTATTGGTCTTACGGCACTACATTGAGGTTTTGCCACATATTGTCCTGAAAAAGCGGACTGTGGAGGTCTGAGGAACTCCAAGTACATATGAGAAGGTTCTACTTTCTACTTGGAGCATTCTTACTTCTATATGTGGTGCTTGTGCTTAAGAAGGTGTTGGAAAGGCATAAATTATCGTCGTAGGAGGTAACAAGGTGGTGCATGTGGTTTAACAATTCCAAAGTCTGCTAGGCTCTTCCTTTCATCCCCATTCTAGATGTGTTAGGGTTGATATAGTCAGGACACTATCATTCTTATGTAAGGGAATGGCATTCCATGCCCCGATAGGCATAATGCTTAGCCGATTAGTGAGTAGTAGTGGTTATGTATTAGAAGGGAAGGAAGGCTCTCTATGTAGGTGGCAATCCAAGTTAAGGCCTCATCTAGGTATCAATGACACATATGTCAAGAAGGCTTCGAATAACCTTAGACAACAATCAGTAAGACCATCGCAGTCACCCATATTGATATGCGCGAGTTCCTGCTTAGTCAATCTAGTGAATGAAGAATTACATAAAAATAAGGGTATCAGTTAGAAGGACTTTTAATCAAGAAAACAATCTTGAAGTGCCTGCTAGCAACTTGTCATCAACACTTCAAGCAACGCATGTGCTTTGGCATGTAGGCATTCGAAGCATCGATGAAAACAAATGTACGTCATCAGATGCAACAATAGGGCCTAACTTGGATAATTAGGAAGGTCTTTAATGCGGAAGAAAGGGCTTTACTCGCCATTTAGAAAGCGTCTCAACTCAATTGCATCCTACACAGGCCCCAAACAGGCATCAAAAAGGCTCGTGTACTCAACAGCCCACCCACATTCAACATTTCTATCTATATGTATCCTCATGGTCTTACACAGCACATGACACCATAATAAATATTTAAGACATGCGGACCCACCTGTTGTCACATTGAAAGAACATCTAGACGTGCAAGTATGCGTGCAATCCTCCTTTTGCAACGTATGGTCAACGGCTTGCCCTAAGCCCCATCTAATTTAGGAAAGATTGGTGTTGAGCAGCTAGTAATGTGAGATTATGGTTGACATCAATGGCCTCATAGGCACACGTTGAGGTCTTACGAGGTATATCTATCTTACACATGATCATAGGAGACTCAATGTAGGTTGCTTACCTTAGTAGGGATCATTCCTATGTACAATTCCAAAGGCTACTGGATTCTTCCTCCCTTGCACTTTCTAGGTTTATCAGGGTTCAATCCAATTAAAACATCGTTACTACATTCCTGAATGGCACAGATGGAGAACGATAGGTACACTTATGCAATGCTCAACGCGGTCCTAACACTGGCACATAGTCCAAGCATGCTTACAAATGTAGCCTCCAATATACTTAGGGAATTTGAAATTCGAAAACAATAAGGGAAGATATCATTTAGTGGGATTATCAATTATAGCAACCGATTTCGACCTGTATAGTACAATGGCATGTACTTGGAAACCTAAGCTCGGTCATCGTAGCTAAAGAGTGCAAAGTAAATCTTGACTCGACAACGAAAAGATATTAACATTTCGAAACTTCGGATTTCAATGGTGAAAATAGCCGATCTATTTTGAACTTCTTCTCTACCAACCTTTGAGTACGTTTGCTCACTCCATGATGGGGCCCGAGGAGCAAATCGTACCTTAGGGGCAAAGGCGAGCTTCGAAAAGAATTTTCAATCGCTCGAGTCTAATTGACGTGCTTTAACTATCGATTGCCTCGTCGGAGCACACGAAGAATACACTTATCATTCAAGACATCGCCTAGCTCACACAATACAAGTGAATTGGACACACTTCCTAACACACGACTCACATACATCCGATTGGCTCTACCGGATAATCTGAAAGTCATTCAATGAAGTCAATTAGCACATTAGGAACATATCGCACTAATGAAGTACTCATTACGTCACTTGAAGCTGTGGGGAGAGCTATTTGACTCCTAAACTAATGCACAATTCGCCACTTTCACTTAATCGACCTACTAGAGCCTCACATAAGTCGAAAGTGGCCATACTATAGAGCACACTTGCACACAAAGCAGGCATATGTCACATAACCACAAAGTGTTGCTAGGCGACTATATGAAATGCAAGACTCAGGTCGCGGCCTATGGTTGCAGGACCTTTGCCCTGATGCCATCAATGTAACACCCCCAACCCCTTGGGCCGAAAGCGTTACGTTTTCTTAACTTTCTACCTAAATTCTGGGACGAAACGGATAGAGTTTTCTCTAAAAAATGACCGTTACCAGGCTATAAGCCTTATAATAAATCCCTGCAATTTTAACGGAAGCGTAAAACATTTAAAAGACAGCTCAACGGCCACACGCCGAAGTTCATAACTCAACGAGCCACTCGCTCGGAGTACACCAGCCAGATTAATTCGTGAATAAAGAAGAGATGGAAGATACAACTCAACGGTTGACACAACCGGAGTATTGGGGTTTACATCCCAAAACATAACTAACTTTAACAAAAAGACATATGACTGACTAGATGGTTGGCTCATAAAGCCATACAGAGTGACTCATAAACAATATGCATTACATGAACTTAGAATACCTGTTTACAAACATTTCAAAATCAGAATACATAACGTGACTTCATTAAACACGTAAGATCCCCTCACATGAGTGCAAACGACACCTTGCAAGTATGAACGGATTCCAGCTTGATATAGCTTATTCAACTTTTTCCTGTTACAAAGAAAACCTGTGGAAAAGGGAAAAGAGTAGTGGGTTGAGCAACCACACGCTCAGTGAGTGTTCCCCGACACCCTTAAAACCAAAACCGTTGCAGGCAATAATATCTTACTAGTCACATATCACGTATCCATGCTTTACTATGATATTAGGCATTCATAAAATTCTTATGGAAACATCACTAACCATAAACTTCACTTTAGACACTCACACATTTCTAGGTCTCTAAATGCCCAAACTTCTTTACCACCAAGCAATCAAACACTTAAACAAGCGATGAGGTTAAGCACAGAGGCTTTCTTTTTCATAAATATAACTTCTTGGCATTCTATTCCAACAATGCATGAAACCCTATTCATATGATGTGCACATAAGGTTATTTCTTTTCAGAATCATACTCTTCTTGGCATGTCATTCGTATGGCATGCACAAGATACACTCATTTCAAGTCTCAATCAATTCTCATTCGTAGGATATGCGTGAAATATGCTCAAAAGACTTACTTCTCATATTCGTGTCTTATTTAGTATTTCATTCATAAGTTATACTTAGAACATGCACATATCATACATAGGAAGCTTTCTTTCTTTCACTGAAAACACTTCATTTAGCCTCTTGAGGCTCATAAAAACTCTTCTCTTAGCCTCTTGAGGCTCCTATTCTTTTAAAGAATCCCTTTCATCTTGGTCTCATAATGGCCCTTAAAAATTTTCATTTTGAAATACTTAAAAAGGCGAAACGCCAACTGCTTTTCTTATTTAATAAGAAACTACTCTGGGCATAAGATCATCATAAAGTGCTGTTTGGGAGAAATCTACACTCAGTCCCAGTGAGATTAACTCACACTAAGCTCTTACTCCCGGGATGGCAACTAACTTTGGACCTTAACCCTCGTCAGGGTCTCTAGGGATTACTCCCTAGGCGTGGGATTCCCCCATTCAAGTAGGTTCACTCCCATCTATTGTCCCTAAGCACTTATCTGAGCCATTTAAATTGGTCTTAACGACAAATAAGTTTGCTGCCTCTCACAGCGAAATCATTTATCATGCAACTCACGCCTTTGTAAAACCCTTTAGGATTCATCCATTCAAGCAGGTTCACTCCCAAAACTATATTCATTTAGTTAAAATACGCCATCATGCAGTAATATCTATGGTATTATCATTTCAAACATGAAATCATTCTTTGAAAAACTCACTCTTATGCACATAATGTAACTTGAGGACACGGAAGGGAAGGGGGTCCACATGTATGACATTTAAACACTTCATAATCAATTCAAAACAATGAGACACATATGGCCTCGCTATCTACATGATTGCGGTTAATTCACAACCTAGACTCCCTCCTCACAAGCACCATACCACAAGAACCTCGAACGACTCATAGTGCTACCTCAAACCATCCAACTACTATCTCGGTTTTCAATTTACAATCTAGCATCCTGATCATTAGGATATACTGAAAAACGATACATAAACTTACGCAATTTACCAATGCTTATCTTACCGAATAGACAACTAACAATTACCAGTATGCTGCAACCAACGATTATAACCATACACTCATAAATATAATAATCATTCATACGATCTTAACTTGAAACAGACGTTTAGCAAGCTAAGTTAAACCAACTAAGCATGAAACACGATTACATTCATATATTTCAGTTAAGGGACATAAACATGCTTAGTTCGTCATTTAAATATTATTTCCAGAGCTGTTTCGTAAGCATAATTCAATCAAATGGACGAGTATCGATTCGAAGTTACATTTAAGCCGATTCTTGCCATTCAAGCTTAACTATTCATGCTTTTCAAGCTTAACATGAATCAAGTCTCTATTTAATCATAAAACGATTCACTTCAAAGTTTATAAACGATTATGGAACGACGAAACTTTCATATACATTGATTTTAAACATTTACGATTCACTTTGAAATTAACCAATGATTATGAAATAACTAAGCATATTTATACTTTAATTCTAAATAATTACGACTCATTTCGAAGTTCATATATGATTATGATTCATATATGACTATGATTCATATATGACTATGATTCATATACGATTATGACACGACTAATCATATATACGTTAATTCCAAGCGTTTATAATTCATTTCGAATGCCGACTTCAGGCATGCATTAAGTAAATAAATTCAAATCTAAGCTAAACATAGTTACCTTACTTCGAATTAAACTTTCAGCTTGAATTAACTAAATTCATTTAAATCGGGGCTAAGCATACATAATTCAATTCGAATTAATATTTCAGGCATAATCTACGTCAATTAATTCGAATGGAAGCTAAACATATGTAAGTCACTTCGAATTAACATTTTAAGCATAATTCACCTAAATTGATCCGAAGCGACGCTAAACATATATAAATCGCTTTGAATTAACATTTCATGCATAATTCACCTTAATTGATTCGAATCCACGCTAAACGTATATAAATCAATTCGAAATTAAATCTCATGCATGAACTAGCAAAATTAATCCACTTCGAAGCTAAGCATGTATGTTTCATCTCAGAATCCAATCCCAGGCATCACATTCTAACGAATTTGGCTACGCTCGTCTAACATGCAACATCGATTTTGCTAAAACGTTTGCAAAATTAATACTAATTTAGGAGGCGAGGAACACCCACCTCGATTCCAGGCTAGAGGATTCGCGAATCGGCCTGATTTGGAGTTGGAATCGAGCATCCAAGGGCCTAGAACCTCACCGCCGTTCGTGATGCCTTGACTGAGTCAGACCTCAAACCCTAGTTCGCGACTTTTGTCCAATTTTCACACGATTAGCGAGGGTTTGAGATAGGGAGTCAATTTAAAGAAGGATAAAAGCTCGATACTCACTATGCCAGTGAATTTTGTTTGAGCGTTGGCCCTGCCCGCACTAAATTCGGCCAAACCGTGGCCGATTTTCACGCGTCTCCCTATCGTGCCCGTCATGGTCGCGACTCCCTCTTTCTCCCCTCGCTTGCGTTCTTCTCTGCTCGCTCGGCCTCTCTGTCTCTGACTGTGGCATGGAGCGGGGTCGGCTGGCCACGACGGCGGACGACCAGTTGCCGGCATGGCGGCGCCAAACTGTCGCCCCTCCTCTCCTCTCTCTCTCTTTGGTGTCGTTCGTGGGGCAAGGTGGGGGTGCGGTGAAGAGGTTGAAGAAGGCCCCCCCTTCGTGGTTTTGCCTAATAGAGTAAGGGGCTTTGGCCCCGTTTGCCCCTTTTCACTTTTTTTTTTGACTCAAACTGATCAGTAATTGGCACTGCTAGTCTAGCTCGTATCCCGAACTCTAAACCCGAATCCCTAACACGGTCTTCTATCGACCATTCATTCCCAAGATACGTCAAGGTTCGATTTTAATAAACGTCGAAACTAATTCTAAGGTTAAAAACCTACTCGCATTCGGAAACGACTAAATAAATCGAATAACGACTAAATTAAACTATCGATATAATTTGAAGGCGCAAATGGTACGAATTAACGTTAAAATCAATAATAGCAATAATAAACCCCTTTTTAATAAAATTGTAGCTTCCAAAAGCACATTGATAATAATTTAACTCATATAGTTGCTAAAAACACGAATTTATATCGTAAAAAGGTAATACAGTTAGCTCAATGGAAAACAAAGAATGCGGGCCTTACATTCTTCCCCCCTTAAAAGAATTTTGTCCTCGAAATTCTAAATCTAAGTTTGGTCCTTCCTAGAATGCACACACATAACTAGGATTTACACGGTAGGTTTCCAAAAGGTCTCATTTTGAAGACACTACTTCTTTCAAATCGAAAGAAAATGGCTTATGGTATCCAGTTTCCTCTTCGCCAATCCTCTTCAAGCGTCTACTCACTCTATCTAGGCATCGAGGGCAAATTGCATCGGAGAGGGGCAAATGAGTTGGCATGGAAAACCATATCGAGTTTGATTTGAAAAATGAGCAAAGATTTTGGATAATCTAAACTCAGTTCACATGGCAAGAAATAATTCTCTGTAGATGCATCTACAAGTGAGCATCTCAAGGCATGAGAATTGGTACAGTGACATCTTAAGGTCATGAACTAGTAGTCTCATTCTAAAACATGGATTCAAGTCAAGAAATTACAAAAACTCACTTTGTTGGCACTTGGTTACAAACACATCAACGGCCACATACACAATCCTATCTATAGGTACTCCTATGGTCTCACGAAAGGCATCTACGCATGCGTATATGAATGCAACCCTATTTTAAATTCTAGAGGTTGAGGTTATACCTCGAGGTTTGTCCAAACTATTTGGAGTTAACGAGAAATCAACTAATAGGGGTAAGAACAACGGTATTATTGGTCTTACGGCTCTATATTGAGGTTTCGCCACATATTGTCTTGAAAAAGGGGACTGTGGACGTCTGAGGAACTCCCAGCACAAATGAGAAGGTTCTACCTTCTACTTGGAGCATTATTACTTCTACATGTGGTGCTTGTGCCTAAGAAGGTGCTCGGAAGGCGTAAATTATCATCCTAGGAGGTAACAAGGTGATGCATGTGGTTTAACAATTCCAAAGTCTGCTAGGTTCTTCCTTTCATCCCCATTCTAGATGTGTTAGGGTTGATATAGCTAGGACACTATCATTCTTATGTAAGGGAATGGTGTTCCATGGCCCGATAGGCATAATGATTAGCCGATTAGTGAGTAGTAGTGGTTACGTGTTGGAAGGGAAGGAAGGCTCTCTATGTAGGTGGCAATCCAAGTTAAGGCCTCATCTAGGTATCAATGACACACATGTCAAGAAGGCTTCGAATAACCTTAGACAACAATCAGCAAGACTATCGTAGTTACCCATATTGATATCCGCGAGTTCCTGCTTAGTTAATCTAGTGAATGAAGAATTACATAAAAATAAGGGTATCGGTTAGAAGGACTTTTAGTCAAGAAAACAATCTTGAAGTGCCCACTAGCAACTTGTCATCAACATTTCAAGCAAGGTACGTGGTTTGGCATGTTGGCATTCAAAGCATCGATGAAAAGAAATGCACGTCGTCAGATGCAACAGTAAGGCCTAACTTGGATTATTAGGAAGGTCTTTAATGCGGAAGAAAGGGCTTTACTCGCCATTTAGAAAGCGTCTCAACTCAATTGCATCCTATACAGGCCCCAAACAGGTATAAAAAATGCTCGTGTACTCAACAGTCCACCCACATTCAACAATTCCATCTATATGTATCCTCGTGGTCTTACACAGCACATGATAACATAATAAATCTTTAAGACATGCGGACCCACCTGTTGTCACATAGAAAGAACATCTAGACGTTTAACTATGCGTGCAATCGTCCTTTCGCAACATATGGTCAACGGCTTGCCCTAAACCCCATCCAATTTAGGAAAGATTGGTGTTGAGTAGCTAGTATTGTGAGGGTATGGTTGACATCAATGCCCTCATAGGCACACATTGAGGTCTTACGAGGTATATCTATCTTACACGTGATCATAGGAGACTCAAAGTAGGTTACTTACGTTAGTAGCGATCATTCCCATATACATTTCCAAAGTCGACTAGATTCTCCCTCCCTTGCACTTTCTAGGTTTATCAGGGTTCAATCCAATTAAAACATCTTTACTGCATTCCCGAATGGTAGAGATGGAGAATGATAGGTACACTTATGTAATGCTCAACGAGGTCCTACTACTAGCACATAGTCTTCAAGCATGCATGCAAAAGTAGCCTCTAATATAGTCAGGGAATTTGAAATTCGAAAACAATACAAAAGTAGTCTCATTCTAAAACATCGATCTAAGTCAAGCAATTACAAAAACTCACTTTGTTGGCACTTGATTACAAACACATCAATGGCCACATGCACAATCCTATCTATAGGTACTCCTATGGTCTCACGAAAGGCATCTACGCAAGCGTGCATGAATGCAACCCTCTTCTAAATTCTAGAGGTCGAGGTTACACCTCGAGGTTTGTCCAAACTATTTAGAGCTAACGAGAAATCAACTAACAGGGCTAAGAACAATAGTATTATTGGTCTTACGGCTCTACATTGAGGTTTCGCCACATATTGTCTTGAAAAAGGGCACTGTGGAGGTCTGAGGAACTCTTAGTACAGATGAGAAGGTTCTGGTTTCTACTTGGAGCATTCTTACTTCTGCATGTGGTGCTTGTGCTTAAGAAGGTGTTGGGAAGGCATAAATTATCGTCCTAAGGGGTAACAAGGTGATGTATGTGGTTTAACAATTCCAAAGTCCGCTAGGTTCTTCCTTTCATCCCCATTCTAGATGTGTTAGGGTTGATATAGCCAGGACACTATCATTCTTATGTAAGGGAATGGCGTTCCATGGCTCGATAGGCATAATGCTTAGCCGATTGGTGAGTAGTAGAGGTTACGTGTTGGAAGGGAAGGAAGGCTCTCTATGTAGGTGGCAATCCAAGTTGAGGCCTCATCTAGGTATCAATGACACACATGTCAAAAAGGCTTCGAATAACCTTAGACAACAGTCAGCAAGACTATCGCAGTCACCCATATTGATATGCGCGAGTTCCCGCTTAGTTAATCTAGTGAATGAAGAATTACGTAAAAATAAGGGTATCGATTAGAAGGTCTTTTAGTCAAGAAAGCAACCGTGAAGTACCTGCTAGCAACTTGTCATCAACACTTCAAGCAACGTACGTGCTTTGGCATGTAGGCATTCGAAGCATCGATGAAAACAAATGCACGTCGTCAGATGCAACAGTAACGCCTAACTTGGATAATTAGAAAGGACTTTAATACGGAAGAAAGGGCTTCACTCGGCATTTAGAAAGCATCTCAACTCAATTGCATCCTACACAGGCCCCAAACAGGCATCAAAAAGGCTCGTGTACTCAACAGCCCACCCACATTCAACATTTCTATCTATATGTATCCTAATGGTCTTACACAGCACATGATACCACAATGAATATTTAAGACATGCGGACCCACCTGTTGTCACATAGAAAGAACATCTAGACGTGCAAGTATGCGTGCAATCCTCCTTTTGCAACGTATGGTCAACGGCTTGCCCTAAGCCCCATCCAATTTAGGAAAGATTGGTGTTGAGCAGCTAGTATTTTGAGGGTATGGTTGCCATCAATGGCGTCATAGGCACACGTTGAGGTCTTACGAGGTATATCTATCTTACACATGATCATAGGAGACTCAATGTAGGTTGCTTACCTTAGTAGGGATCATTCCTATGTACAATTCCAAAGGCTACTGGATTCTTCCTCCCTTCCACTTTCTAGGTTTATCAGGGTTCAATCCAATTAAAACATCGTCACTGCATTCCTGAATGGCAAAGGTAGAGAACGATAGGTACACTTATGCAATGCTTAACGCGGTCCTACCACTAGCACATAGTCTAAGCATGCTTACAAATGTAGCCTCCAATATACTCAGGGAATTTGAAATCCGAAAACAATAAGGGAAGATATCATTTAGTGGGATTATCAATTATAGCAACCGA